>OZ005656.1:227195878-227320878 GCA_963930645.1 Salticus scenicus | reverse complement strand
TAATATATATTCCACATTTTGGAACATCAATCACAAATAATATTTAAAAGATAATTACGTTTGCGTGAACAGAAACATTGCTAAAATAAATCGAAAGTGAAAAGTTTTACTTATATTCAATAATCACGTTATCACAATCAAATATCAACGCACACTGAATATTAAGTATCTTTGCAAGTTAGCTTAAAATAGCTTTAAGATTAAGTAATTACTATTAGGATCACGAAATAATCTAATAAATACGCATTTCCCTTTTAATGTACTAAATTTAGATAATGTTCTATTAAAAGTACTTTCACGCATTCGGCATTTTATTTTAAATTAGCCTTTTGTTTTAAAATAAGAGTGTTATTTTAATTAATGCTTTTGCTAATTCATTCTTATTCGTTTTCATAAATAAGTAAAATAAAAAAAATAAATGATGAAAGAGTAATGTAAAATAGTAAGATAAAATATTAAGATATATATTTATTTTGGAGAGCAAAAAGCAGTTATTATGCTTGCAAAATTACATGAACAGTTAATGTTTTTGACTGAGATGTTGTGAGTGTTTAAGGATAATTTTCTGTAGAAGGTACTTAACATATGGGTAAAACAAACGACTAGGAGGTGTTTTTAAGAGTACTTTTTCCTCATTAATAAAACGCACCTGGGTAATTAATCCTTGGCTTTATATACATGATTTTTTTTAATTGTTAAGGAATTCATGTGTAATCAATTTTAACCATACTCTCCAAACTAACAGTGCCCCTAAAACATAATCCGAAAAGAAAGTCCTAAAACACAAACACTGCAAGAAAATCAGGTAATAACGTTTATTTATTTATTAATTTTTTAATCACGTTTAAGAGGAAGGCTTCTTTTTAACATAATCCTAAAAGGAAGTCCTAAAACACAAACACTGCAAGACAATTAGATAATACCGTTCATTTATTTATTTTTTTATGAAATTTAAAAGGAAGGCTTTTTTACTTTATTTATTTATTTATTTATTTATTTATTTATTTATTTTAGATTAATATAACATAAACGGGTACATTCTATATAATCAATAATATAATCATTCTATATAATCAGCTGTTCAATTCTGTGTCATTAAAGTTCTATATCATCATATTGCAACGTGCATTGAATAACACATGTTTTTTACAATGTGTAACAATAATCGGTTTTTTTTTTTTTGGTACCCGCCACTAAAATATTAAATTTTACAGTTATTTCATTAAAGAAATTTTCTTAAACTTACGATAAACATACTACATCCTGTAAGGTAAACGAAACGAAAATTATCCTTGCTTAAATCATATGGAACAGAATAGTATACAGATTAACATTACAAAACGTAAAAAATAAATAAAAAAATAAATAAAATAAATAATAATAAATAATAATAATAATAGAAAAACAATAAAAAAAGCCAATTACATCTCAATTTTTTTGTAACTTAAAAAATGTTTCCAAATTTTATCAATAACAAAATCTATTTATATCTCATGTATTCTTTGAAAGCTTTTTTAAATCTTGTTTGTCGACCGCAAATACGAAATATCCCATATTTCTTATTTTAAAAATATCATGGAAATTTAATTATTTGCACAATATAAAATAAACCTCATTCATTTCTTCTTATGTTTGTTGACAATATTTGTCATCATAAGTACAAAGACAACATTCCGTTCCAAGTGGGTCAAAAGGCATCAAATACATTAAGGTCACGTGATAAGAGCGCCCCTGAAAATCCATCTTCTTAATAGCTTTGAATCATTCATTTATTTATCTTTCGTTACTGAAAGAATCTTGCTTGTGGTTTCCATTCTTTGGCCAAAGAATTTCTTGCCAAAATTTCTTTTGGCCAAAAGAAATTAATGAACACTAGAAATGCTAAACTTAGTGTTTTGAGCAATGTGATTACAAATAAATGTTTCCAATCCCATTTTTTTTTTTCCTAACTTGACGATAAATTTATTAATAATATATATATATATATATTTAAACTTAATATTTAATGATGTAAATTTACATGTGGAATGTTTAACATTTTGCAAATATATAACTTTTTTTTTTTTTTTTTTTTCACAGGTGATAAATTTTACATACATTTTAAGCAAATAACATGATTACATGCAAATATATTATTAAAAATTATTTTGAAAGTATGAAAGTTAAATTATGCCATTTTGTTTTTTATTTAGCCAAGAGTTATATTTTAAGTTAAATTTTCATAACTATCCGAAAAATTATAAGAATGTTATTTAGAATGTTATTTTTGTTAAAAAAAAAAAAAAAAAAAATATGACTGCAGATGATGAATATTATGGTCTGTTTTGATAATAAAAGTCTTAATATTTTAATCTTCATTATACATGTTATACAGTGCATACTATTTTTAAAACATCCGGTATTTAAACTTGGATAATCTCTAAACAATGTGTGTCACATAAATAAATAATACATTTATTAATGAATTTATCATTAACCATGTACTTTTAAATATAATATAGTTACTCAATTTCTAAATTTTGCATATCATTTTCTAGATTTATAAAAAAACTTCTAATGCTTAACTACTTACTAGTTAATACAATTTAATATTTAATATCTTACATTTTAAGAAAACTAGAAACAATTTACGATAAAAATGCAGTAATTTAAGCATTTTTGATCCAGTTCAGAAACTTCAATTTACAGTACTTTGCTCTTATCAAGAATCTGTAAAATAGAGACAGTGTAAAGTTAAAACAATTGATAAATTTGATTAAGAATTTTCTTTGCATATATTAATTCAAATATTTATTCACATTTTCTTTTATAATATTTTCTTTTATAATTTCTTTCTCTAACATATATATAAATATATATATAGCTAAATACTAAATAAAATGAATAAATTCAATTAGTTAAAATAAATGACGTAACAACAGAAGGCCAAATGAAATAATAATTCAGAAGAATCGATTAGGAAAAAGGGATTATGTTGATTTATACCTTTTATACCGTTCAGTGATTGTCAACCGTCATTTAATAAAGGGAAAAAATTTAATTAAATATTTTATACAAAGTTTAATGCTAAATTTCTGACTTGAATCTTTTTTTACCAATGGATTTTCTCAAAGACTAAATGACATGGATTTAAATCATTTATACCAATCGATACAGAATTTTTTTTCTGGGTCTGACTATGTAACTCAAAATCGACATTTTTGGACTTAAATCCTTTGTACTTATCAAAACAGAAAATAGGTACCATCTTCAATTCCACCAATAAACACTGCTTAGAAAACCAGCTGTCAACAGCATATCACAATACACACTGTACAGCATTAACACACACAACAATGCAACTGTATCACCAAAGAGGCTTACAGCTCTTTGAATAGCAATGCAACATTGGCGGATACTGATCTCAGACTGACCATGTTGGCATAAAACATCTCCTTAAATACCCCTGTAGAAAAGTGTGGAAATTTCCAGAAACTGCTCAGCCAATCAAGTTACAGCTTCCACATTTGGTATATCGATAATAAGAATTTTCTCGCCAAAGTCTTCAAAAAAAAAAAACACCAAGGAGGGAAAAAGTCGCCAAATCTATTACCTGCCTAATTGGAGCTTTATAATGCGTTTTTAAGATAAAATTTGGCTATTACCGCTAAAACTGTTAGAAATGCATAAAATTAACATTTTACCAACTTAAGAAACCTCTTTGAAAGAATTTATACAAAAATAAATACAATTATTTACAATTTCGCAACAATATATAGATATAGATATAGATAGATAGATAGATAGAAAAAGATACACATGTATATACTGTTGCAAAAACCTGGAAGACCTATCTCAATTTGGAACGGATCTAGTTAGATTTCATTTTTCATGAACTAATTCTTCCTCGCCTTACACGTCACCAAATATGATATGAAAAAGACATCCAGTTCGAACAAATCAGTTGAGGTTAGAGCTCTGGACTGTGTTTCAATCTAATGATCTTTGTGTAAATTATCAAAATTCGGAAAATGAACTTTGTGTATAAAACACTGTTTTTGTAACAGATACTGTTCAAAAAATTGAATTTTTTCGACAAAATTTATCGAATGAAACCGATTCATCTGTTAGAACTCATTCATTAATACCACGAGTTTATTAACTCGCTTTCTTGTTTGTTTGTTCAGTACAAACCTTGCATTCGATTTTTAACTAACTTCCCGACCAGCTAGACATTTGAAACTTTTAGAATAGCTCAAAACAGGATGGCAATGTATTATTTTAATAGTTTTATTCAATTAACAAATGCTTGAACATTTCTTATAATTATTCTCTTTAATCCGCATTTCACCATTTTCTTCCAGGTTGAAGGGATAATTCATAAAAATAACAGTATTTATTAGTATAGAGAATTGTCAAGTTTATATGATTCGACAAAAAATTTAAAAACGTGGTATATGAAAACTTCTTTTTACCTTGTAATTATTTGCAATTCTCTGTCCAGAGACCAAAATGTTAGAATTTCGAAAAGTATTTTTTATCAAATTTAACACCATAAACTATAAAATTCAATTTAATTAAAATATATTTAAATTAAGTACAATCTATACGAATAAGCCAATGGCCAGATATCACTTATCACTTTATCTAATGAGACATACACGATAATTGAATTACTTTAAGACTGAATAAAACACTTTATATTTACTGATGGGTGTTTTCCCTCACTAATTGAATTAAATCAAACTGTGCATTAAATTGTATTTGTATTCTAAAGCTTGAAGAAAGATTTCAGAAATCGTGAAGTTACATAACAATTAAATTTCGTAAGTAAGGTTAATTAATTTTGAAATTGTAATTATTTAATGGCAGTTATTTAAGTTTAAATTAATTGAAAATTAACTTCAAAAGAGAAATGAAAATTATTTTAATAAATTTTTAGTTAAGCAATATATCCTACTCACAATACTTTTTTAATCCTTAGGTAATGCAAAATACTTTCATTAACTATTATAATGTTTTTTTTTTTTTTTTTTTTTTTTTTTTTAGTATATATATATTTTCTTCCTTACAAATTTTAAAATCAATTAAAATCAATAATATGAAGAAGTGGAGTTTTAAATGCAACTCAACTGATAAATTTCTTTTGGACCTAATACACATCTTACCTATTTGTTAAAACCTTCTTTTCCAATTTATTCAGTCTTTAGTAACAAAATAAAATATAATGCAGTATATTTTTTTTATAAATTAGAAAAAATTGCATACATTTCCTAATATCCCGCTAAAAATTCAGAAATTTACAGTTGCTACATATACATATATGTGTGTGTATTAGAACACCTAACAGTTTAATGTAAGGAAATAATGTTTTTGCATGTATATTTTTATTCTATAACTGTAGATTTGTTCTAGATTTTAAACGTTTTGCTTTCTTTAGGCATTGTTACACTTATCGTAGTAATTTTGTATGTTGTGGAAATATCAGGTTATTTATAGTTTCCCCAAAGAATTCAACAGTATAATTTATATGTGCATGTATAGTGGAAAGTAGTCTAAAATGGTCCTAGCGGGCAAAAATATTCACGTAAGTTTTCTTCGAAACAGGTGGTGTTATATGCCTGGTAACGTATATATAAACTAATTATACAAAGTCAAGAAGAAGCAGTGACGGTATTTAAATAAACCATTGTTGTGTTACGTGGCTGAATAGGATTCTTTAACCCGTTAGTAGTCGCTAGTTGGTCGATTTGCCGCCCATCCTTCAGTGTTGCTAGATTTTTTTATTCAATAGCCACCAAAAATTTTTAGAAGCAGCATTTGATATACATAAAACGCGAATAAAACCAAAATAACGTCGATCACATCACTTCTTAAAATTATTGGTGAGAGTTAAATAAAAAGTGCCAATCTGTAATTGGTGGCGCTGTCTATAGCGACTACTAACGGGTTTAAAGAAGTAGGTTTTATGCAATCTGTTATAATTTAAGCAATAAATTTCTCATTTATTTAGATACACAGTCTTTCATGTACAGAAATATGACTTGGTTTACATAATAAAATACGTTTTTAGATGTATATTACACTTGCTAATTTTGTTATTTATCTCTTCGTCATCCAGTAATATGACTTACAATTAATGAAAAATTTTGTCGGATAAAATAACCCATTATGTGAATAGATTTGTATGCTTTATGTGGATCGTTATGAATTCATTATTTGGATAAGGTGTGTCAGAAATAGGAATTATTTAGTTTATTTCGCATTTTATTGGGGTTCTGTTATTATATCTATTATTTTTGAACCACAATTTTTCAAATATTCCGTTTTCTTGTTTCCTTTTTTTATTAAAGATATGTGAGACTTGCTCTTACCCATAGGGTCGAGAAAGTATTGTTTTAGGGCCAAATTTTCGAACGTGAGTTTTTGTTACATTTGCATGTTCTGGGGTCCCCTGAATACGAAAATCATATTTTAAGCGAATATTTAGTGTGTATGTCTGTCTGTCTGTGTGTATATCTATATGTGTGTCTGTTATCACAATATCTCAAAAAAAAAAAAAAAATAGTAGCAGAAATTCTAAACTCGGTATTCTAAATGTGTATCAAATAGGGATGCTACAGCAAGCTTTTCGTTTAGATGAAGCAAATGGTTCGTGTACAGGGACACTAAAAAATATTCGATTACATTACGTCTATGGGGAAAATTACAGGTAAATAGAGTTTTTTTCTAAGATTCTAAGACGGAAAGAAGCCGCTCACCACAATGCAACGGTTTTGAGCGTTTTTGACCTTTAGAGAGGGGCTCCAAAGCAACTGTGGAGATTCAGAAGAGCCCGTCTCCAAAGGTTAAGCCTCCCCCGTTGTTTATTGCATTGCAAATAACAAAAAAAAAAAAAAAAAAAAAAAAGAAAAGAAAAGAAAAAAAAAATACAAAGGTCGCCAGAGCAGAGATCTCCCGCGACAAAAGGCGACAAAGTTGCATGAAAGTGAAGAGGACCGGAGCCAAGTAGAAGTCTATTTACAAAGTTCATCCAGGTAATGTGCAAATTTCACATTCTTTATACAATGTACTCGCAGTCTTTATATCAAGCCCAAACACCCTATGAGCAATGTTGGTTAATAGCAACATCATGCGCAGGATGATTGCTTTCCGAGAGCACTTCTGTGGAATACTTTAGCATCAGACATGACCAGTATTCGCCATGTAGGAGAGGAGGAAAAATTAAGGAAAGATAGAGAAGGAATTTAATTTGTTGAATTTGATAAATCTTGAAGGAAGGCATAGATGCGCTTTAATTTGAGCCGTAGGGGCTTTCTAGTTATTATATTGTTCAGCCAAGTTGTTGGTCTAGGGTTAGGGTTCCTTAAATGGTAATGTATTGTAAGTTGACAGTGAAAGTAGTAATGTTGTGCAGTCCCCTCCTCACCGCATGAGCATAAGGGTGATCGTCGGCAATGAAATCTGTGAAGGTATTTGGGGAAGGGGCCATGACCTGACAGAAAGGTAGATATTTCCTGTGAGAGGTCCCAAATATTGAGTGAGACATTTGGTATTAGTTCGTGAGTGTATCTCCCTTTTGGAAACACACTCCAGATACTCTGCCAGTCATTAATTAGTTTTTGATTTAGGTGATATTTTATGAAGGAAGGGGGAGCTGGGAGTGAATAGGCTATGTCACTAGATTCTGTTCAGTAGCCCCCCTCAGACAGAAATAATTATCATATAAAACTCTTCGAAACCTAATTTATTTGTTTAACACAGGTGTACAGAACAGTACTCGTTATCTTACGCCGTAATCTGCAACCTGTATTTGCAGTATTAAGTTTCAGGGTAAGAGAATGTCGTGTGAGTGACACAGCAGATTATTTATTTTATTGTATTTTGTTTATTTATTTACTTATTTTAATTTCATAAAATAAATTATGTATGCTATTCGATTGTAAAACTTTTTTTTTTATTTCATTATGTACTGTCATAATTGCTTTTATATCATTTATTGTGCAGATAAAAAGCAATTTCTAAGTATTTTTAAATGAAGGATCAATTTGCCCTTTAGTGGGATAAAATGATTCTTTGGGCCCTTCTTCTAAAAATTATATGTTTAAGTTTAAAATATTATTACGTTCATAAGTAAGTACGTACATAATGCAGAATAAAAGCCAATGTTTTATTTCAACGATTATGTTGTTTTACAAAAGTTTTTTCCTTAAAGGAATTGTTTCAGGCCGCCTTCCCCATAACACAATAATTATGAAAAATTTAAGCATTTATCAATTCACTGCAAGAAGACGGGCTGACCTAAGTGATTCACCTAAGTGTATGCTCAATTTTCTGCAATTCTAGTTCAGTGATGTTAATACATATAATTCTTTTACTTTCACGACTTAATAGTATTTGCAGTTTTAGTTATCTTTAGATGTTACATAATTATTGCCAAATAAACTAATAAATTTCGTTTAAAATGTTTAGAATCACGTAAAAATTAATACTTTTAAAATTTAATGAAATTTAAAAGTAAAAATATAAAGATACTTTAAATAATGTTGTCGATTTTAGTTTAAAATTTCATTTTTAGATTTATGTTTATATAGCAAAAAATAAAGAATATAAATAAATTCCTTAATAAAAAATCCTAATTGTTTTTTACGATATTTGTATAAAACATTTTAATTATTTTCGTACACTACAAACAGAAAAAAAAATATATATCATATTAATGAAAAAAGAAAAACTAGTTAATGTGTAATAAAAGTATTGAAAATAAAATTAAACTTCAATAAGTTCTAAAATATTCCTCTTAAAAATAAATTTTAATGCTGTTTCTTTTTCTTTATTTTATTTTATATAACAATCTAAGAATTCTAAGAATTCTAAGAAAAATACATTTGTTCTTTTGTCACACTTTAAAATTTTAATTGGTTCAAACATAAGTTTTTAGAAACAATTCTTAGTGTCTTTACATTTCGTATTTTTTTTTTCATACTTGAATTTATTCTTAAAAACGAAGATCATTTTTGTAAAAAAAAGATTTAAAAGATTAAAAAGTGGTAATTACACAAGATATTTTTTCCACTATAACACACATTGCTTAAGTGAAAAAAAATGGAAAAATCATATTTTGGAATTATTAATTCTTTACTTTTTAACCACGAATTAAGCTCATTAACGGAAAAATTTTTAATGATTCACAACTAATGCACTTTTTTTTTTTTTTAAACAAATGTTATTTAAAAGGAAGCTTAACAGGAATATATCTCCCATTGTTAATGCTTCTTATCAATGTTTAAATGCTTGATTTATAATTTTTTTTCTTTCTTTTGTTAGATACAGGGTTGAGTATGATTAACCAAATCAGCTATTAAATATATGTATATATATATATATATATATATATATATATATATATATATATATATATATATATATATATATATATATATATATATATATATACATATATTTAATAGCTGATACATATATTTAATATACGTATCAGCTATTAAATATATGTACAATAATAACTAATACATATATTTAATATATATATATATTATTTTGCCTTTTTTTTTTTTTTTTTTTTTTTTTTTTTTTTGTACATGCTCTCCAGGTGGTGTCACTTAATTTTCCCAATGTATGAAAATATATTTATAATTATATATATATATATATATATATATATATATATATATATATATATATATATATATATATATATATATATATATATATATATATATATGTATGTATGTATGTATATGATTTAAAATTTATATTATACATTTTACATATAATTTTGATTAATATTTAGCATTTCTATATTACTTATAACATGTTTAAGTTGTACTAAGAAAATAAGTGATGAAAAAAATAAAATGTACTATTAATCTATATTGATATGGAGATAAGTTTAATAATTAATATTTTTTTATTTTAATTAATATTTATAATTTTATTTAATAATATTTTTTTTTAATTATGTCAATGGTAATTCTGTGAGGCATTTTTTTTTTTTCAGTGAGATACAATTCAGAGTGAAAAACATTAAAATGTATGGGAATTCAGCACATTGTTGCTTATACATATTTACACATTTATTGATAAATAAACATGCAAAAAGACATCTTAATAATCACGATGAAAAGTCTTTGCGCAAAAATTGGGTCATTTTACCTTATAGAAAATTATACATATGTTTATATTATACAGCAAAACTTATAATATGTTGGCGGAATTTACCTTCAAGTGATCTTGTTTTGCATTATGTAAAGCAGTTATAAACATTATTCATTGTTTTATTGAGATGGTTATCCACTCATATGAACAGTTAATTACAACTTAGTAATTTACTAGCAGATGGTGTTAAGATATATACAGGATGATTATAATTAATTTTTCAATTTAAAAACGCTATAATTTTAAAACTAACGGTCAAAATGACTTGATATTTTACCAGAACAATCGTGAGGCAATGGAATTTTGTTTGGCAAGAGAAAAAAAAAGTATTTATGAAATGTGCCTGTAGATGGCGCTGTCAAGGTAATCTCAAAAGAAATGCCTAAATAGATTCATTATACACATGAATGTTATTAGTAACATAATACAATAGCAGGAAACAATAGACTTTAAGAATTTAAGACAAATGTTTTTAGCAAAAAGAGAAGAATACGTGTTTGCAGCAAAAACAGTGATAGTGACAAGAGAAAAAGAGGAGCTTTATGAAACAAACATCTTACGAATGGTTAAAGGTACGTTTTGGAACTTTTCTTTTTCTTTTGCCAAACGAAGTTCCATTGCCTAACGATTGTCCTGATGAAGTATCAAGTCATCCTAAACATTGTTTTAAAATTATAGCGTTTTGAAATCATAACTTTAAATATTATCCATATATATATACAGGGTGGCCATAATTAAACTGCAAGTGTTCAAGGGGTGCTGGAGAGAAAACTACTAGGAATATTCCAGTGAAATGTGGTATCTACACGATTCAGAACATGCGCAAATCAAATATGAAACAAAAAAAAAAATCGCCTATTTTCACCCGATAGGTGGCGCTGTACCGTATTTCAACGCTCACCGGTGGCATATACAACTTCCAAAACCGATAGACAGAGCATAATGACATTCTAAGAGGCATAGAAACAATATAAAACATCACTTACAGTTTATAAAAATTTATGGATTGCTTAATTTGTGATCTTAATTTACGTTAATTTTTAATTACATGATACTGTAAAAATTTAATTACTGAGGCGAATTGTATGGAATTTTGATGAACTGTAAGTGATGTTTTATATTGTTTATATGCCTCTTAGAATGTCATTATGCTCTGTCTATCGGTCTTGGAAGTTGTATATGCCACCGGTGAGCGTTGAAATACGGTACAGCGCCATCTATCGGGTGAAAATGGCGTTTTTTTTTTTATATTTGATTTGCGCATGTTCTGAAACGTGTAGATACGAAATTTCACTGGAATATTCCCAGTAGTTTTCTCTCCAGCACCCCTTGAACACTTGCAGTTTAATTATGGCCACCCTGTATATATATATATATATATATATATATATATGTATTTTTTACACAACTAAATTTTAATTGCATTTTACTTGTTTCAAGGTGATATATAACAATTTACAAAAAGAAAAAAAAAAACTAATAGATTTTGATTAGAATTTTTAGAATCTCGTAAAAAGATGACTACTTTTAAAATCTCAAAAAATTTATTTGGATTTTTGGAATTGTATTGTTGTTTTTAATGTATAAGTTTATTTTATGATTTTAAGTTTACATCGTAAAATATAAAGAAAGCTCAGTAACTATTTTTTAATAAAAAAAATCATATTTTTTTGCGAATTTGTATAAATCTAGACATTTTAATTACTTTATATGTTGCAAACGTAAGAAAAACTCTTATGTGAGCTTAAAAATAATTAACATGTAATAAAAGTACTGAAAAAAATATTAAAATTAAATAAATTCTAAAATATTCATCTAAAGTCATGTTTCATGTTTTTTTTTTTTTTTTCTTTTTTTTTTACGTCATCCTATGAATACTTACAGACATATTTATATATATATTTCTTTTGTCATGCTTTCCAATTTTAATTGGTTCAAACATAAGATTTTTTAAAAACATTTCTTCATATCGTTTTACTGTTTGCGCTTTTTTGAAACTCTGTTAAAAAAAAAAAAAAAATGCTTTAAATATTTTCGTTTTTATATTATTTCTTTTTAAATTTGCTGTAGATTTCTAAAATACATGAATTTATTTTTAAAAATTAAGATCATTTTTATAAAAAAAAAAAAAAAAAAAAAAAAACAATTTAAAAAATTGCAATTATACACGATATATATATATTTTTTTCCCTTTATAATACACATTGCTTAAGGAAAAAAATGGAAGAAAACATTTTTTAAATTCGTTATCCTTTACTTTTTAACCACTAATTAGGCTCATTAACTGAAGTATTTTAAATAATTCGCAACTAATGCACCTAAAAAAAAAAAGAAAAAAAAAAGAAAAAAAAAAAGAAAGAAAGAAAGAAAGAAAGAAAGAAAAAGAAGAAAGAAATGTTAAGTAAGCAAGTTTAACATAGAGCGAACTTCAATTTATTCATGTTTCTCGTCATTGTTTAAATACCTAATTTAGATTTTTTTTTTTTTTTTTTTTTTTTTTTTTTTTAGATACAGTGTTGATAATGTTAATAAAAATCTACGATTAAAAATTATATATGTATATGTATATACACAGGGTGTTCAAAACGTCCCACAATCCCCTCCTGACTCGAAAATGAGTCGAAATCTTTAAAAATGGCAAAACACGTATTTAATGAATCAGAGAGGGACCAACAAGGTTGCAATGTGTTAATGATTACAGTTTGTCTATTTGTCTCTCCGTCTGTCTGTATATATCACTGTCTGGGCTCTAACTCCCATATATGTTTATAGAATATCCTTAAACTGATATATGTTTTTCGTGATGACTGTTGGCTGTTCCCTTTTGAAAATTTAGTCAATATCTCTACTGGTTTGTGTATAGGAACACCCGAAAGTATTCCAAAACATTGCGTTCTATGAGATGTATTTCTACAAACCAAATTTTAATAAATTTACTTTGCACAAAGTTTAATGAAATTGAAATATGTTATTCATTCGTGCAAAAGAAATCTTTCTATAGAATATAGTGTGATTATTATTACTAAAGACATTCATTTACATTAAGAGATATTAATAAAAATTTACTGGAATTGCATTTTCGCTTACATTAAGCGTTTTTAACACTTTGTAACAATTTTTAAGTGTGAATGTTATTTTAATTTGCTTAGCTGTCTGTCTCCTGCCCTAGCGTTCACAAATATTTTCTGAAATTTTACGCAATGATATATATTAATGAATTATAGAATGCCCCCTGTTAAAAATGACATAAAAAGGTCTTGAAAAAAATGCAAATGCATATCGTTTAAGAACAGACATGTTAAAAAAACACATTTAATAATTTTCTACTGTAAATCGCAAAAAAATGACATGATTTTTAATATTCTAAAATAACGTTTTGTATAGAGTATGATACGAGTAACCTTCAAATTTACATTGCTACACTAAAATATTCAGATACACTAAGGGCTACATTTATAATCTAACGGTTGGATTTTCTTTTGCTTTAAGCCTTTTTAACACTTTCCAACAATGTCTAAGAGTGTTTTTAAATTCAATTAGTCAATCTGTATACTTTTCAATCTTTCTGTCTGTCTGCTGTATGATAACGTGCACTGTAAAATATATGTCCTATCTGCTGCCAGAAATTTTCTGTAATTACAAAAAATACGTTCTGATAACGTAATTTTTTCGTAAATTACGCGCATTTTCTCAAATTACAGAGAATTTCTGGCAGCAAATATAACATAATTCTTACAGTGTTGACAAAGAATATTGAAAGTTTACGATGCAAAAAATACGTACAGTTGTAAATTGTTAATAATCAGTGCGTACTGTGTGATTTTCTTTTCTTTTCTTTTCTTTCTTTTTTTTTTTTTTTTTAGAATGATCTAATCGTTGAAACTACATAATTTTTTTCTCTTAAAATTACAGTAATGTGAACTTTTTTTTTTTTTTCATAATATTTTTTTTAAATTATATCTAGAATCGTAGATATAAAAAGCAATAAATGTAATACATACATAAAAATCCTTCTAAGTTTTACTTATACACAAACTCCCGATTTTAGATTTTAAACTGATATTATTTGATAATTATAGAATGGTGTACCTACTTCACTTAAAATATATATAAATATTTATAAGGGTTTTGTTAGTATAATTAAATAGGTCTGAAATGTACATTCTCATCAATCATTTAGATTTCAGATAATTGCTACACAGACTTAACTAACGTCAAACTTTCTGGCTTAAACTAATGCATTAATCAAACTTACAAGTACTTCTGTAACAATTCCTTTGTTAATAAATTTTACGACAACAATTTTAGATATAAATAAAAAATATTCTAAATATTGTTAAAATATTCACATTTGCATTTAAACATCGTGTGATAATCAATAATTATTGGAATCTGAAATTTGCATGACTTTCATTCGTTTTAAATTACAATGTACATTATTTTTTCAAAAACAAATTATTCCTATTTTTATATGTGGATAAAAATAAAATGTTCTTGCCACTTCAAATAAATTCTACAAGAAACAATTATTAAAAATTTTTCGACATTGTTTTTTTGGTATTTTATGATTTTTAAATGCACAAGATTAAAATAATAATTATTTATAATGAAAAATAAAAGAATAAATTTAATTAAAAATTTTTTAATAAATTATTTAAAAAAACATATATTAAATAATTTAAACATCACAATTTAAAAAATATATATTTTTGTAAAAATAATATTTTCAATGTATATATATATTTACTATGCATGCAGTAACCTGATTCTTCATACGAAATTAAGTGTACTATGAGTAATACATCTATAATAAAGATACATTTATTTAAATTATTAAAAATGTATTTATTAGTTTAAAAATACATTTATATACGTTACGTTATAAAATAATATGGTGGGTCACTCACACGACACCCTCTTACCTTACACCTCAATACTATAAAGATCGATTGCATATATGTCTTAAGATCAATAAGATAAAATAATAAAGTCCAATATACTTTAAAAATTATCTAAATAGGTATAGGCAATATTTTATTTGACATACAGTTCAGAAGAGGAGAGGGTTTAAATAATGTCAATCATCTGCTTAATTGTAATGCTAATTATATTAAAAACACTTTAAACACACGTAAATTTAAATTTTATTTAAAAGATGTTAAAAAAAATATTCAAAGCTTTTCGCTTTAAAAGTAAAGCATCATCAGGGGTTTTTATTATTCTTTTCCAATGAGCAGTTTTAAATATGTTTTCTTTTCACAGTGAACAGTTAAGTCTTTTAATAACGTGAATATCAGCAAAGGCAATTTGAAGTCCGGTAGAGGCTGGATCAAAGAGCTAAGAAAAATAAGAGAAGATGGAACTACTAATATATCACACGAGGTTATTGTAGGAGAAAAACCATTATGAATTAACAGAAATAAATTATGAACTATTTTATAATATTGTGCCAAATTATTGGCAAAATTGCAGCATCTTTGGAATTTATTGTATTTTTGCGTTTAATTATATTAATAGCTTCGGAAATGTAAAGTTCTTGGATAGTAGATGGTGCTGTAATAATTTTGGCTTTATCCCACTTTATCACTATCCTTTACTACATTACCACTTTATATAGTCATAGTCAGTTAAAGCCTAGTGACAATACTGGCAATATCTAAAGGTAATTCATTCATTTAATAAGTAACAAAACTGTCTTTATTAATGTTCATTCTAGCTATCTGTTTTTAAAATAAAGTTAAGTACACGCTGATGTCATCCGTGCAGTCAACACGTGACATCATTTTAAGTAAAAGTATGTTGCTTGGTTATATTAATTTTAGAATTTTTTTCCGAATTATTTATATTAAATACAACTATGTTCTCTAATTCAATTTTTTTTTTCATATTGTCTAACACTTTCGATTTGTAGATTTTTTTTTTCGTTTTGCTTCGTTTGTATATTATTTATTAAATTTGTACATTATAATACTTGAATTAACCTTTTTTTTTTTTTTTTTTTTTTTTTTTTTTTTTACTTTACACTTATTTTATTTTACAATTAAATATCACGGAAAAGGTCCATAATTAAGGATATTATCATTTTTATCTTTTTTTAAAAATTTCTTGTTCTTTTTTTCTATAAAGGGATACTGATCCAATAATCGATATCCCATATATGTCATGCACTCACATACCATATTTAAAAGACCTGCTTTAGAGAAATCAAACCTCTAACTGATTATTTTTTTTTTTTTAACGATAAGCAATACTAAGTTAATTCTGAGATAATTAAAGATCGACTCTTAAAGGTAAAATTGTTAATTTAGAATTTAATATAAAACTTTCTTTTTACTTAAGAAATTGGGAAAGATTAAACTAAAAACTGTTTAAAATTCTATTAAAACCATGTAATGTATTTAAAATAAAGAAGATAAAGATTTATTTTTATTTTCCATTCTAAATTTTGAACAATTTATACGAAGTAAGTTAAATATATTTCCTTTTCTTTGCTTCAATTAAAGAACTATTTTTAAATTAAAACCTTTTAATCATAAAAAAAAAAAATTGCAATAACTTAAAAAAAAAGTATTGAGTAACGAATTAAAATTAAACATAGGGAGAAAAAGAAGTTAAAAACTCTTTATAATTCTTATTAGTTTTAAAATAAATTAAATAAATTGTGTTTATTTAGAGTAAATATAATATATATTGTATACAGAGAGAGAGATGCAATGATCGGCTAGCTTAGTAGAGTATTAAATTCAGACGTAAGACGTTATTCTTTGCTTTTCCATACAAACATTTAAGTTTAGGCGTCAAATAAAAAGATGAAGACTCAGATGAAGACTCTGCAACCATTTTAGCGATGGCAAAGTTTAATGAAGTCACAAACATTATATACACTATACAAAAATTCTCAGTTTTACTTTTGAACATTTTAAAAAGAATAAAACAAGCAGACGACAATTCTGCGAGTCTTTCGGTAGAAAGAAAAGACAGTTACGTTTTTCCCTAAATTTCATTGAATGCGAGGTCACGTGGGTTTGATGAAGCAACAGTCGCACAATATTTACATAGATATATAGATAATTATATATATATATATATATATATATATTATATTTACTATTCCCCTGCGTGAGAGTTTTAGTCTTCTAGTACAAAAGATAGCTATAGTTGCTAAAATATTATGATGGATTATTGATAATATATACATATAACTATATCTAAAATTATTACATAACTATTCTACGTGTAATTTACATTTTAACATGTTTAATCAGTATTTATTATAGAATAGTTTATTAAATATATTACATTTTGTTTGTGTTAAATTATTAATTGATTTCTTATCGTCAATCAATGTTTCCCTCGTGTTTAAAACACTTTAAAAGTCTTCACATACTCTCACTCTTCTTTACTTAATAAACTTGCATATTAGATTAGATTGTTCGTGTAATAATGAAATGATTCTTTATTAATTTCTTTATTTTTATTTTTTTCTTATTGTTGATTTTAGTGAGATGTCGGCCAAATTCATTGCGATAACCTGGATTTATTTAATCATTTGCTGTTATAAGAAACATCATAAGAATGTATCCACTTTATCACTATCCCACTATCCTTTAACTGACTATGATTATATAAAAATTATCCTTCTGATCTCCTGAAATAACTCCTGAGCAATTTCGATAAAAAATTATCACTCATCGCGAAAAAACATTCAGAGTATTGGCGTGATTTCGTTTTTCAATTAAAAACATTTTTTGATGAGTGGTTCAGCAGAATGTAGGTTACTAGTTTTAATGATCTAAGAGAATTAATTAAAGCCGATCAAATTATGCAAAAACTACCCCAAGCAATTACTGAACTTTTTATAGGTAATTGGGCAAAAATAACAATTATTGAAACATTAGTGAACAAGCTAGACGATTAAGAAGCAGCTTGAAAAAATATAAAGAGAATAACACAAAAAAAAAAAAAAAAAAAAAAAAAAAAAATCAGTAACTTAGACAGTGCTAATAAAACATTACTTGGTAAAGATTTGGAAAATAGGAAATCATTTCCTCGTTCTCCGAATAATGTTAATTTGGAAATAAAACAGTGCAATTTGGAGTATAATTCTAAAAATATGATTAAACTAAATTTTAAACTTTTCTTTCGCGCAACAACCATGGACATAAACTGTTCATTACCTGACGAAGAGTTACGGCTTAAAATTGTCCGATGTAATAATTACGGGCATGTATAAAATCATCGTCCACAAAGAGAAGTTAATAAAGTTTCAGAAAATTCTTGCATATATATGATACATTACGTAGCATAAAGGCATAAAGTAGATTTTTGTGTATATCTATTATAAAGGAAAAAATACAACAAAATAGATACTACTTAATAACAGTTTTCTAGAGAAAATTTGCCTTAGGGGTTTTTATATTCATAAATTTAAGCTTACTACTTGCTAAAAATTTCCTACCCATATAATTAAATATTTTACTTAAAAGAAATATATATATATCTATATATATAGATTTTCGTGTATAGCTATTATAAAAGAAAACATACACTAAAATATATACTACTTAATAACAGTTTTCTGCAGAGATTTCGCCTTACTGCTTTGAGCTTACTACTTGCTAAAAATTTCATACCCATATAATTAAATATTTTACTTAAAAAACATATATATATATATATATATATAGATTTTCGTGTATATCTGTTATAAAGGAAAACATACAACAACAAAATATATACTACTTAATAACAGTTATCTCCAGAGAATTCTCCTTACTGCTTTAATATTCATAAATTTAAGCTTACTACTTGCTAAAAATTTCATACCCATATAATTAAATATTTTAATTAAAAGAATATATATATATATATATATATATATATATATATATATATATATATATATACATAGAATAATTTATTTATAAAAAAAAGATATTCATTTCTCAGATACATATTTGCTCCTTTTTTAACTTAAAAGGCATCTGCACTTTTTTATCAGAAACTCCAGTAACACTGCTTTCCTTTTAAAAGATTAAGAAAGTGTATAATAAAGAAAAGGTATAAATTTTTATGTATTTCCTATCAAAATGTATTTACTGAACGGAAAAAATTACTACGTATATAATATATATATATATATATCCAGATACTTTTTATATTTAGATAATGTTTTCAATCGAATCTTCAGTAAAATTTCTGAATAAATATTTGCCAGTAAAAGGATTATTTTTCTATCGAATCAAAAAATGCAAATTTCAATATTTAGCTTTTAACCATGAATATTTTTCAATACGTTATAGAAGTTTAAAGAATAAGGTGTATAGATTATTTTAACACTAGTTATAGTAATACATGTAATGCTTTAAAGTTATAGATTATTTTTACTAGATGCTACTTTTAACAACAACTTTTTTTTCATTATTATTATTTTTTTTTTATGTGAATTATTTGCAGATATAAGGGTTTTTTTTTCTAATAAAGACTTTTACATAATCGCATAATGCTAATGTGATAAATTATATTACGAAACATGAAATATAAACAAACCAGTACAAAATATATGTTAACATTTTCATTTACCTACGTTAGTTTAAAAATACCATTTGACGTAAACGCTAATAAAATCAA
This sequence comes from Salticus scenicus, assembly GCA_963930645.1. Lineage (NCBI taxonomy): Eukaryota > Metazoa > Arthropoda > Arachnida > Araneae > Salticidae > Salticus > Salticus scenicus. The sequence continues at coordinate 227,301,093 of OZ005656.1, read as the reverse complement.
ATTTATCGTAAAGATGTTAAATTTATTTAAAATATTAGGACTTTTGTATAATGTAACCACATTTATCATGCCTATATATGAGGTCGAGTCCAAAGGTTTAGAGGGGCGACAAATCGTCAAATAAGTTGAGATTTGGCAAACATCCAGTCATTCAGTATTCATTAATCGCTACATTCTCTCAACAACAATTTTATCTTCCCTATTTTATCATTGAGCTCGTTTTGTCAGAACTTGTGCTGAAGCTGTAATAGTTGAAAGAAATACTTTAATCTCACTACATACTTTAATTCATACTTTAAGTCACACTAAATGACATATAATAATAGGAGACTTGGCGTTGGGATATTAAGACGCGAATAAACTACTACGTCATATTTAAGATGCATACAGCTGTTTCGGTAGCCTTAAGCGTACCGCCTTCAGTGCAAACAGAATGTACTGAAGACGGTAAGCTTAAGGCTACCGAAACAGCTGTATGTAACTCAGATGTTTTTCTTTGGCGTTTCTGGCGTAGTAGTTTATTCGGGTTTTAATACTATTAGTCATACTTTAATCTCACTACAAGGCACAAGACGCTGCATGCAGAAGTTTTGGTTTTAGACAGAAGTTTATAGAGTGCTCTTACTATCTTTGCTTTTTGACTATCTTTGCTTACTATCTTTGCTTTTACTATCTTTGCTTACTATCTTAGCATTTTTCAAGATTTTCATGGGAAATTTTATATTTTATAAAGAAGCATGATAATGTAAAATATAAAAAAAATGTGGCAGATAACTGTCGAGAATAATTGTATTTCTGAAAAACTTTAAAGTAAACATTATTATTATTTTCTTTTATGATAAATTTCCTAATTTCTAACCAATTATAATTTAGATTGTAAAAAGCAGCAAGTTGATCAATTGAATTTTTAATCATGTCACAGTCTATATTTTCAAGTTCGTTTTTCCTAAGACCACGTTTATTTCTATTATTCTTTTTGAAATTCCATAAAATTTAAACGAGAATAAATATTGTTACATAATTATCAATGTTAAGTCAAAATACACCAAAATATATAGTTATAAATAATTCTTATATTACTTCAAGAATTCCCCATCAAGTTTAGAAAAAAATATTAGCAACATAAAAGGAAATATTAATTTACAATCCTATATGGTGATATATTTTTGCCATGTACACATAAAGAAATCATTTAATTGATACATAAGCATTAAAACCGTAACCAAATAAATATGTGTTCAAATATTGAGAGAAACTTAATAGAATGTTTAACTAAAAAATATGATACCCTAAGAAAAAAAAAAATAAAGATTATATATATATACTAGCAGGCTACGCCCGCTTCGCTGGTCACTATTTTTAAATGAATCACAATAATTAATGAATTCTCAAAATTGCATTAATTTTTATCATGTGATAAAAAAAGAAAAAAAAAATCTGATCAGGAAAAATGTCGCACCGGGTCCCCACTGCCTTCGGCAGCGTAGACCCGTGCACTGCGCGCAAGTATTCCTTCACCATCCTTATGACTTCTCAAAATTCCATGTTATTACTCATAAACTTTCATTCTCAAGAAAAGGAATTAAAAAATATATCATTTAGCATCGGGTAAAAACTCACACCGGGACGCCACTGCCTTCGGCAGCGCAGACCCATGCGCGCTGCGCGCGCACGTTTGAGGATATACGTGCGCTGTACACGCATATTCCTTCTCAACTCAAACTTTTATTAAGAAAATTAAATTTTAAAAATATCTTTTATCATCGGGTAAAAACTCGCACCGGGTCCCAAACCCATGCGCGCTGCGCGCCTATTCCTTCCCCACCGTTCCAGCCCCTCCTAATTAACTTGCATATACCAATTTTGAACGGTCTTACTCAATTAGCTGAGATGCAAAAGAAAACCTGATCAGGACACTTTAAATTGTAAATCAGGTGAAATCTCGAATTCCACTTTCGATAATGTAAAAGAACTTTAAAATATCTTTCGAACGATGTATTAAAAATAATTTAATCATAATTAGAATATGAAATATTGAAATTAAAAATATTACAGCGCCATCTGGCGGTAGAAATTTCTGTAATCTATTGTTCCATTCCAGATCAACAAAGCTTTCAAATGATGTATTACTCATGAAATTATTTTAATTAGTAGATGAGATACAAAAGAAAACCTAATCAGGACACCTCAAAACGTGTAAATCGGGTGAAATCTCGAATTCCATTTTCGATAATGCAAAAGTACTTTAAAATGTGTATCAACTAAAATAAGCTTTCAAATGATGTATTACTTATGAATTTTTTTAATTAATAATTGAGATACAAAAAAAAAAAAAAAAACTGATTCAGGGCACCTCAAAACGTGTAAATCTGGTGAAAACTTTCAATAATTTAAAAGAACTTTAAAATATCTTTCGAATGCTGTATTAAAAATAATTTAATCATAATTAGAAATTGAAATATTGAAATTTTAAAATATTACAGCGCCATCTGGCGGTACAAATTTCTGTATTCCACTGTTCGAAAAGCTTTCTAATGATGTATTACTTACGAAATTATTTTAATTAGTAGCTGAGATACAAAAGAAAACTAATTCAGGAGACCTCAAAACGTGTAAATCTGGTGAAAACTGTCGATAATATAAAAGAACTTTAAAATATCTTTCGAATGATGCATTAAAAATAATTTAATCATAATTAGAAATTGAAATATTGAAATTTGAATGTATTACAGCGCCATCTGGCGGTAGAAATTTCTGTAATCCACTGTTCGATTCCAAATCAAAAAAAGCTTTCTAATGATCTATTACTTATAAAATTATTTTAATTAGTAGCTGAGATAAAAAAAAAAACCTAATCAGGACACCTCAAAACGTGTAAATCGGGTGAAATCTCGAATTCCATTTTCGATAATGTAAAAGTACTTTAAAATGTGTATCAAGTCAACAAAGCTTTCAAATGATGTATTACTTATGAAATTTTTTTAAATTAATTTCTGAGATATAAAAGAAAACTGATTCAGGACACCTCAAAACGTGTAAATCTGGTGAAAACTTTCGATAATTTAAAAGAACTTTAAAATATCTTTCGAATGATGTATTCAAAATAATTTAATCATAATTAGAAATTGAAATAATGAAATATTGAAATTATAACAAATAATTAGCAATAAATTAAAATTGCGACTATAATTTGAGATTTAAACTATCCTATCTCTCAAGTTGGATCGAACTGCACATGGTGTGCGAATTTTATTATAATCGGTTAAGTGGTTTAGGAGTCCATTGAGGACAAACATTGTGACACGAGATTTATATATATTAAGATATATATATATATATATATATATATACAGTAGAACTTGGATAATTCGAAGTTGAAGGGACCAGAAAAAAATTCGAAATATCCAAAAATTCGAATTACATATACTATTTTGTCAAGATTTAGAGATAAATTAAAAATATAAAACTCTATGATAAAAGATTTAACACATAAGCTTTATATCTAAGAATACTGCATCATTAACCTCCTCCCATTAAATCAATATTTTTTTACGAGCTTAATTATTTAACACTTTCTTTTAAATAGTCAGATATTTTTGATTCCTACAATCTTTGTGTCAAAGCATATGGTTTCAACCCATTAATTGATATAAAAACAGAATCTTCTACATTAGACATGATTTTCAATTTAAAAAAAACCCTCGAATTTCATGCATATGGACCATATCTTCTGATACACTCACTGTAAAAAATATGTCCTGTTTGCTGCCAGAAATTCTCTGTAATTTGTGAAAATGCGGTCTGATAACGTAACTTTTTCGTAAATTACGCGTTTTTTCTCAAATTACAAAGAACTTCAGGCAGTAAATAAGACATTTTTTACAGTGTAGGGAGGAAATACTCTTGTATTTCCTTATCCTTCTTTTGAAAGACTGTTAGAAACATAATGCACTTTAGCTAAGAAGAATCTCAGGAAAAAATTTTACTTTACTATTTTAAAGGCAATCGTATGAAAAATTCGAATTATCCAAAATATAATTCGAATTATCCATGATTTTTTAACATTATTTTAATATAAAATTTAAGGGACCGACTAAAAAATTCGAATTATCCAGAATTTCGAATTAAAAAAGTTCGAATTATTCAAGTTTCACTGTATATGTATGTATAAATTTCAGCAAAATTTCTTCCAGCCTTACAGGAAAATTTCTTGCTAAATGTCAGATAATTAAAGCTTTTCCCGTAATTTATAAATTCTCAGTACTTATCAAAATATATGTCTCCCAGTCTTAAGAGGACTTCGCATCACTGATGGTTTCATATAAAAGTTCATATATTCATTTAATATTTATAACTCATATTAGGTTTGTTCAGTAAAACATATATTCAGGCGATAATTCTTATTATTGCGGCAAAGCGTTGCCGCTTTGACAGCAGCACTCGTGCTTACTTTATTCGCCTGATGAAGGGTTGTGTGTTTTTTCGACCCGAAACAATTATTGCGAGTTTATTGCATTTTATGGTGTTTATTCAAAGTTTGTAAGTCATAATTTTTACAACGCCAGTATTGTGGTGCTTCTTTATTAAAGATAATTCTTATTGATTTTGATATATTTATTACAGATTTGAAAATTTTTAAATGCGTTTTCTCAATTTGCATTTTTTCATGAATTCATGATCTTTAAAATGCTAAAACGTCTACAGATATTTAAGAAAAGACTTAATATTTTTTTGGATAATTAATAGAACTTTTTTAAAAGAATTAGTGATGGATTCTGAAATTTATTAATTAGTTTTTGAAAAAAAAAAAAAAAAAAAAAAACTGCATGTCTATGTAAAAGTTTGAAAAAAAAAAAAAAAAAAAAAAAAAAAAAATATATATATATATATATATTGCAAAATTCATTTCTATTTCTTTTAAGTAGGTTCTATTACACTGTAAAAAATTTGCATAAGAATATACAACGTTATTGAGGCAACTTACTTTCCACAATCATGTTCAGAAATGTTATCAACTATAGCTGTGTAACAGACTGTAACAACTTACTTTCCACAACCATATTGAGAAATGTTATCAACTATAGCTGTGTAACAGATTGAGGCAACTTACTCTCCACTAACATGTTGAAAAATGTTATCAACTATAGCTGTGTAACGCAATTACAACTGGTAACATTTCTCTATATGGCTGTGGCAAGTAAGCTGCCTCAATCTGTTACACTGCTATAGTTGATAACATTTCTTAACATGGTTGTAGAAAGTAGGTTGCCTCAATAATGTTGTGGATTCTTACACAACATTTTTTACAATGTAAACATCGAAAAAAATATCAAGTATTTTCGTATATAACTGTAGAAGTTTTAGCTTTTTGAAGATCATGAAGCCATAAAAAAGGCAAACTGATAAAACACAATTTAAAGTTTTCAAAAATATATAAAAGACACATAAGAGATTTTGCCTGAATGTATATTTTATTGACCAAACCTAAATAGTTCTTCTTCTTTTTTTTTTTTTTTTTTTAATCATTATTAAACGAGAAATAAATGTTTTTATACGATACTATGTCCTCTTAAGAATAAAGAATGAATTTAAAAAAATTATTTTGCAGTTAAAATAGCAATAGTACGTAAATTAACGTGGTTTTATACAGTGTGAGTAACTGTTTTAAATATTACTTTTAAGTAACATAAACATAATACTGTAAACATAAATGTAAGTCTACAACAAAACTTTGTGCTCTTACGAAGTATTAAAATTACCTAATGCGAATACTTATTCAAATATGTTTAACTATCTAATAGTTTAAGCAATAAAAATATTATTTGTACGTATTTTAACTTATATATTTTTTTTTTATTAAATGTAGTATTTTATATAAAATTTAATAAATAGTATTATTTGAGCTTCCGATTTTTTTTTTTTTTTTTTTTTAGAAATAAAATTATTATTTAATGCCTAAACTTATCTTTTTATATTAATAGTAACGACAGGAAATAAAAATATAATTATTATCCAAACGTAACATTTTTTTTTTTTTTTTTTTTTTTTTTTTTTTTTTTTATATCTGTCAATATTCCATGTTACCACTTCGTTAAGATGAAACATTTTTTTTTTTTTTTTTTCAAAATATGCCACGAGAATTCAAGTTTAAAAAAGAAAAAACAAAAAAACTCAGTATATTTTCATTGCCTTCGTTACTAAACTTTCGGTATTTCTTCTATTTTTAAAACCCGAGGCAAACTACGATTTTCTTTTTTAGCAAGCATTTTGCTTTCCACAAGCACATAACTAGCATATGCTGTTATTGGAAATGAAGAACGTTAAAGATTATTAAAAGTATTATTTTGTCAGTGTTTTTAAATTAAGAAGATAATTCGAAAATATACGAAACGAAAGAAGTATAAGATAGAAATTCGGCTTTGTAAAAACATCCAACCGTACTTTTTAATAGTCTTTCCAAATTTAATTTCAAAATAAATTAAGTAGAAAAATATGGAGTATATTTTTAATAAAAAATATAAGAAAAAAACTATAAGAAAATTAGAGATTTGCAAGTTACTAAAGAAATTAAAATTTTACTTTTTAAAGTGATTTTTATATTAAGACTGCAAAATGCAATAAAAAAAATATATAAATAAATAAAAAAGGAATAGAAATAGCAAATACGTATAAATAAATTTTGTTCAACGTATATTTTTCTTTTAAAACTTTAAAAGAAGAACTCAGTAAAATTGAAATTTTCAAGAGAATTATTTATCTCAGTATTTAAAATAGTCATTTGAGCAAGTACATGTGAGAATTTAGTGTATGACAGTACACTGAGTCAGTACTTTTCATAACATAGGAAAAATCAAAGTAGCTAATATAAACACGAAGAAAAAATAACAAAGTAATCTCTTATTTAAATCTATTTCGGTTTTAACTGAACATTGAGATATTGTAGTTTGACCCAGAAAATTAAGATTCCAGTTTGATAGAATTCTGTGAAATTTAATCATTTAATTGATCATGGGTAGCAAGGATATGTAAAAGAATGTTGATATAACGAATTATGTGCAGTAGATTTCAATAGAAATAAGGTATTTTTCGTGAAAACTACAAATGTGCTGATGGTGAGTACAGATGGCGAGTCCGAAAGAATGACTGTAATTATATCTCATTAAACAAATTAGCTCGTAATAAAAAACTAACGGATATTAAACTAAAAGAATAACGAGAAAAAATAAAAATTAAACTTCAACGATCTAAAATATATCGATGGTGTATAGCTCTGAAATATTTGTAGCTCTGCAATCAGTAACCTGAGTTCCAGATAGCACACAGGTATACACATTATTATTTATAAAGATATGTACATTAACCAGAATTGAGGAAATATGATTTTGAATATATAATGGTTATGTTTTTGTTGTAAGTTTCAATACATACACTGTAAAAATAGGTTCTTAAAAATAAGTATATATTGTCCCAAAATAGTCCCGAAACAATATATACTTAAATTTGAAAACCCATGTACTTATTTTTGAGTGCATTGACATGTCATGGGGATATTTGGAATCTTATTGATCAACCCCATTTTTGAGCATGTCAGTATACTCAAATATGAGTACATTGGTTTTCAAATTTAAGTATATATTGTTTCGGGGCTATTTTGAGACAATATGTACTTATTTTTAAGAACCTATTTTTTACAGTGTGGTGCCTTGTCATTCAGCAACATTTAAATATTATTATCAATAAATGTGTGCTAATCGAAAAACTAATCTCTAGATCATGACTGTGAGATTAAAAAAAGATTTAACTGAAAGAACTACATTAATAATGAAGCTCTATAAAAACACCATAGTTAAAATCATTAGATGTATGAGCAGCAACATCATATTAATATGATAAGCAGGGAATTATTCTGTATATTCCTAGAATGATAAAAGTTGATTATTTATTTATTTATTTTTCCAATTTACACGTAAAACATATGCACATAAAAAAGTAAATAAAATTACTAAAAAAGAAGAATAAGTGTAACATAAATTTGACTCAGGGAATAAATATGTAAAGAGACTGAACTGATGTTTTTGCTAAAGAATTTTCTATTTAACATCAAAATGTGCTAGCTCCAATGTTTGCCAACATATTCTGCTGTAAATATTTAGCGCAATATTTTACAATGCAATAATTGTAAAGATTAGTAATAATTTATAAAAGTAAAGAAAATTAATATGTATATTTTCTATATCGATGATAATATTTTATTCTATTTAATTACACATAATTATTTACTATTGATTTAAAATGATTAAATATTAAATAAAGGGATTTCAAAAACAAAATTAGATGACATTTATATATGTTATTTGATTACGGGAAATAGTTAATTTACTTTTATGGTTTCAAATAAAGAAATATTTTATTTTCTCAAAATATACATCAAATGAACTTAATCATCAAAATTACTTATACATGTTTCGGACTGTATAAAACTAGGTCAATGGAATTTTTCTTGGGAAACTAAAATGAATATATATATGGAATGTAATTACTAATCGAATTAATCCCTTCCATATATTGGAGAATTCTATATTTCATACGCTTACATAAGCGCTTTTTACTTTTTAGATGACTGAATTTCAAATGTAGGGTTACATTTATGGACTTGGAATGTTCAAATATACAATATTAAAGATTTTTACTATTTATAGAAAAAATGTGTTTCTCCTGCGCAAAAATACGCATATGCTTATTAAAAGATCGAAATTACTTGGAAATAAATTTGTGTTTGTATGTAAGCATAGCTTGATGACAAATATTCTGATGAATTTCTTTATATAGGTATAAATTTTAGTAATAATTAGGTTACACTAGGTTTACTGGTGTATGTAAACTTAGTCTTTGCCACTAATTCTGCTCTTCCAGTTTTTATATAATCCCTAACAGTACAAAATGTTCCAGAAACGTAACAATCATATAACATTGAAACATTATAAACATTTCAGAAACGTTTAAAATCGTTCAGATTACTCTCCGATTAGTTTAAAAAACGTAGAAATGTCCGGGATCGTAACACAAAATCAGATACGTAACAGAAACGTTACAATTACTTAACAGATAGAAAATCAAAAAAGGCAAATGTTTCAGAAAGGTATCGAAGAGCATACTTAAATGTGTTACGTTTTTGAAAGATTGTAAGCTTTTTGCAGCATAACTGAAACATTCTGTGCTGTATGGGAGGTAACCCTAACAGCACAAAATATTCCAGAAACGTAACAATCATATAACATTGAAACATTATAAACATTTCCGAAACGTTTAAAAACGTTCAGATTGCTTTCTGATTAGTTTCAAAAACGTAGAAATGTCCGCGATCGTAACAAAAAATCCGATTCCTAACAGAAGCGTTACAATCACTTAACAGATAGAGAATCAAAAAGGGCGAATGTTTCAAAAAGGTATCAGAGTGCATACTAAAACGTGTTACGTTTTTGAAATATTGTAAGCTTTTTGCAACATAACTGAAACATTCTATGCTGTATGGGCCCTAACAGCACAAAATATTCCAGAAACGTAACAATCATATAACATTGAAACATTATGAAACCTTCCGAAACGTTTAAAACCGTTCAGATTACTTTCCGATTAGTTTCAAAAACGTAGAAATGTCCGCAATCGTAACAAAAAATCAGATACGTAACAGAAACGTTACAATCACTTAACAGATAGAAAATCAAAAAGGGCGAATGTTTCAGAAAGGTATCAGAGAGCATACTAAAACATGTTACGTTTTTGAAAGATTGTAAGCTTTTTGCAACATAACTGAAACATTCTGTGCTGTATGGGGGAATTCGGGAATAGACGCAAGTTTGTTCCTAGCACTTTTATGTGTCAACAGATGGTAATATTGACACCCATGTGAGAGTTGCCTTGTGCGTGATAGCATTGCTTGCCAACTTACCTTAATTTATCGCATTTAATCGCCATTATTTTCAATCGCGTGAACGTTTAGCCTCGTGAAAAATGCCTTTTATAATATTCGGTTGCTAATATTTGAAGTTCGTTAAACGATGTATTATTTTAAATAGGATATCATCAATAAAAGTCAGTTCCTTATTCTATTACACACTAAAAATAGAAGCGGCCTTAACCTTGCAGCAATACGAAATAAGCGTTTGTGGCATCTTCAACCCTTACTTGGGGTAAGACGCAACATGGTTCAGAAATAAATTCATTGACCTTTAAATTCTATTTTTCATTTTATATACTGTATATTACAGTGTAAAATATAAATGGAATTAATAAATTATAAATAATTAATATTTTTATAATATTATTTTAATAAACAGAATAAGTCATGGAACAAGGCAGCCACAGTAGAAAATGGAACTTCTGGGTTTTCAGATACTGGTATTTAACCCTGTAATCCTCAAGCAATTCCAGATAATACGTTTGTTAACCCTGATAGTTTCAGCAATGGTACACCTGTTGATTCTACAAATGGTGGATGGGACAAGAGTCCTACACCGGCAGTTGCTTTCATCAACATATTATGTGAGCCTACATCAGCAGTTCCTACCAAAATCAGGGCTAGAGGAAGTCGAATTTCACAATCAGTCACCTCCACCGGCTCAGAAAACGGTACGTATAGAAGCAATTAGCATTGTTCTTCAGATCAGAGATCCAAAACCATCCGGGCGTAAGAAACAATAATCAGTGGTCTTAATTGTAGCAGAGAGGAGAAAAACTATGCAAGAAAAGGCAAAAAAAAAAAAATCAAAAAATGTCGGAAAAAAGCAAAATAAATAACTAAATACCTTCATAAATGCAGAATAAAAATAGAAGTATAAGCTCATGTTCCTGAAGTGAAGGAATTCTCCTGGATATCGAGTTTTTTTTGCATTGAGTGGAAGTGCAGTAAGTCTGCCATAAACGGCCCTGAAAGATGACTTGGGATATGAATAGCCTGATTTTTTTGGAATATTTATAAAAAAAAAATAAAATCATTAATCGTATGCATACAAGTAGATTGAACCACTGTAAAAAAAAAAAAAAAAAAAAATCTATGTTAATATACTTTTAAGTAGAATCTCTAATATTTCCATATAATATATAAAAAAAATCGAAAATCCCATAGTAGGTTAAAATATTTAAGGTAAAGCTAGGAGCGATTGCGAAGTTGGCGAGATTGCGCACATAGGGTTCGGCAGGAAGGAGTACAATGGGCGCGCTGAAACTTCAGTTAGTTCTACAATATCGATAGCGGAACGCCCAATTAATTATGCATGTTTATTGCTTGAAAAGTCTAAGGTCAACCATGATAATTTTGTCTCGTTTTCGAAAATGTTTGCTTAAATTTTCGAATTAATAGAAATTTTTATAGAATGGTAGCATTCCAAAATATTTTTTAATTAAACGATTTCTCATGGACTCGTTTATAAATTTTACTTATGGCAGGTATTTTATAGAAAGTTGCATCATTTACAACAACGAGAGCAACGATTATAGACAACGACAGATTTGGTCAACAAAAAACAGAGCATTCAAATCGAAAAAGAACTTTAATAATTTTAAGTTAAATACATTATCTAGTAACTAAATGTTACTTTTTATTATATAGTCTTGTTTTCTTTTTATCTGCTACTTTAATCTATTCATTTAAAAAAAAAAAAAAATTATTTATTTTTTATTAATTTATTTATTTCTTTTTCTTTTTCTTTATCTGATTTTTTTTTTTTTCATTATTAAAAATACCTACATGTAATAAAAAAAAAAAAAAAAAAAGAGAGAAAAGTTTAGAAATTTTTTTTTTAACAATTTAATTGTAGTTAAAATTAAGCGTAATCTCTCCTAACAATTTTCACAATATCTCCTACACTACAAAAAGAGATTGTGCAAAATAGCTGTCTTCGTTTTATTACAGCTGTTGCTTTAAATCATAGCATAAAAACAAAATAGTAATGGAAATGCATAGAAGGAGGATCACGTAAAAGCGATGCACAAACAATTTAGCAAAAAATTAAAATTTAGATTTTTTTTATAACGTTTTGTTGAATTGTGCGCAAAATCTCATAGCTTCACCTTATGCCGTGAAAACTTAAAGAAAGTATTAAAATTTTTGAAAACAAAAATTCTGCGAGTTTATTTATTTATTACGTTTTTTGTGGGGGAGGGGGATACAGGTTCTATCGCATTTTTATTTTTATTTATTTATTTTTTAATATATATATATATATATATATATCAATATCATACGCTATATATCTGACTACATATCTAAAAATATTTTCTTTTAGTTAAGTTTATTTACAGACGTTTCATTTATTTATTTATTTATTTATAAACTTTCCCGCATACATACATAAATATATGTCATATATGTTCTCTGAAATAAACCAGTATGATACTTTTTAAAACGAAGTAATTAGATGTTTAATATTTTTCGCAAATATACATAAATAATTCCTTTTACTGACAATTTATTTCGCTTTTTCTGTATTCCCTAAAAACATTACTTGATTTTAAAGACAGGAACTTTTAATTTATACTTGATACAAATAAAAGTGTGAGAACATTAATTTTAATTTACATCAATGACTAATTTGAAAAATGAAAATTAATGAGATGAATTTATCCCCTTTGGTAAAGGGAAATAAAAAGTTCTTTCGAAAATTTAGTATGGAATAAAATTTTTTCTTTCTCATTTTAGAAGATTAATAAATGATATCACATTTTTAAAGGAGAAAATATATTTATAATATAATTATAATAAATAAAATAAAACAAAATTTCGTTTCGTTTGATAGAAAAAGGTATTGAAAATAAAATCTGGGTAATTAACAACGTTTAGTTTGGAGAATGTTGATGTCTTCTAAACTGCAATGTCGGTTATAATTCGTGATAGAGGCAAGCGTGTTAAGACTCGAATGACATATTTTTGGTTCATATAATGACACATTTACAATTCGAAATCAAATTATTTCATAAATTATTAATATAAGCTACTTGATTTGGATTTTAAATTATTGAACTATTATGTTCACTAGAGATATTTTTAACATTTTTTTTCTGATAAATTCCCTTTATTTGTGCAAAAAAGTCCTTTACTAAAAAACGCTAGAGTAGTTATACTTGAGTTATTCCAAATTGAACTTCTCACATTTAAAAATAGCTAAATGTTTTTAATTTTTATTTATTTATTTATTGTAAAATAAATTGCAAACAAAATATTTATGGGATATTTCAATTTGTTATCAGTTGGACTGGCATTATTTAAACTTCTACGTTTCTACTTTCATTTAATATTTGACAAACGTATAAAAATCTGTGTCATATAGAAATCCTTGACATTTGTTTTAAATTCTTGAAAATTAATAATAATAATACATTTTAAAATGTTGACTAGTGTAAACTATCATTCTAATTTTAACTTTGTTTTAACACTTGACAAACTATCAGAAGTATATGCATGAATATCCCTTTCAGATTGATTTTATGTTCTTAAATTTTAAACAAATATATATTTTATGAATGAAAAAAATTAGTGAAATTAAGTGTAGAATTCTACTAAAGCAATTGACAAATTCAAAGAATTCAATTGAAAGATCTAATTACACGATCTCGTGGAAGGAAAAAAATATGGTTAGGTTAATGGGTTTCATATGTTATTAATTAATTTATAAATTTTAGCTATGGAACATAATTTTAGCTATGCGAAGAAAAACAAATAATTAGAGTATAAGAAAATTTGAATGATTTAATGAAGAGAAACGGTCTCACAAACGTCAACAAGTCAATAACGCATTGGTCCTTTTCTGACCCTTATGTAAGCAGTTATTCGACTTGGTATTAACTGATAGAGTTGGTAGATGTGCTCCTACGAGATACCATGTCAAATTCTGTCCAATTGGTATGTTAGACTGGCAAAACGCCGAGCTGGTTGTAGTACCCTTTTCATAACGCTACAAACGTCCTCAGTAGGAGAGAGATCGCGCGACTTTACTGTCCAAAATGTTAGGCAAGCAGGAAAACAAACAGTAGAAACTATCTCCGTGCGCGGGCAGGTATTGTCATGCTGAAATATACTGTCAAGATTGCGTGATATGAAAGGAGACACAACGGGACATGGAATATCGTCGACGTATCAATGTGCTGTAAATATGTCACGGATGATAACCAAAGGCGTATTGCTATGAATTGAAATGCTGTTCCAGACAGTCACTCCTGGTTGTCGTGGCGTATAGCTGGCGACAGTCGAGTTGGAATCCCCCTTTTTTCGGGGAGTTTCCAGACGCGTCTTCGCTGGTCATCGGGGCTCAAATCGCAGTGGTACTCATCACTGAAGACAATTCTACCCCATTCAGTGACATTCCAGTTCGAACGATCCTGATATCACTACAAACGTGCTTGTCGGCATACGAAGTTTAATAGTATTCCGCACAAGGCGTTCCGTGAGCTTAACCCCATTTCTCTGAAGCACCTATTAATGGTCTTTGAAGTCACTGAACTACCAGTTGCACGAAGGATGGATGATAATAATGAACTGAGGCTTTGAGTACCGTTCTGACGATTGATCGGTTTTCACGTTCTGTCCTCTCTCTAGGCCGAACGCTTCCTCCCTGACGCTATGTTTAGCTATTATTCACCCATTCCTGTCAAAATCATCTAATAGTGGCATCGCTTCTATCCAATTGTCGAACAATTCACAGATTAAACCAACTGGCTTCTTTGAGCCCAAATACACACTTCTCTCAAATTCTGTCATCTGCACATATTGTTTGTGCACCTGTATGCGAGGTTTATCTGAGTAGACGGAATGAAATTTCGAAGATTTTATGAGCTGGAATCAAAATTTTTCAATTTTAATATTCTGCCAATTGCGTAGTTAAGATGCCCGCAGCGTCACTTGCTCATTCGATGGCAGCCAAGATTTAAAATTCTGCATTTTCTATCGAAACCTGTATGCATGTCAATTTGTGTCCAGTTTGCATTACTTCCAGTTGCGTCGCTTTTTTTTTGTTTGTTTGTTGTAGAGTGTATTTAAATATAAAAGTTTGCTGTTTTTACACAAAAATAACTTATAAATTTGAGACATTATTAAAATTCTATTTTATATAGGGAAAATATTTATACAAAATATGGTTGACATTATCGTTGCTCATTTTTGTTTTAAAACTTATGCCTGTATTTCTAGCAGTATTTTGTTATATTCCTTTCATTTTAATGCTTTGCAATATTAATTTAAACAATTCTCGTCATTTTAAATTATAATTAACACGTATTTAATTACAAAAATTTAACTCTGTACTTTAAATCAATTTACATGCTAACACAATAACTGAATACGTCCTTGAAAGTAATCAGAGGTAATTCAAGACATTCGAATTATATTAACATTGTTTTCTAGCGTTTTTTCTCATTAAGCATTTTAAAGCTCAACACATATTTTTAAAAAATATGGTTCTCTCTTGACAGTTAAAACATCACAGTGTACAGTGCATAATTTAGTTTACTATTATCAGAGACTTTTTATTTATTTATTTATTTATTTAATCTAACATAAATATTGCGATTCTGTAAAACCCTCTGAAAAAGCACAAAAAACTGTATAAAAATTCATCGTGGATGAGAATTTAATTCCATGATTGCTTTATAAAACCAAAGTATACAAGCTAAAATTCTTTTATTGTGTTTTTCTTATTGTTTTTTGTTTAAAAAAATTTATACCTGCATGACTAATATTTATATATATATACATATATATATTTCTTTGTTTCAATGTTTTAAAACTTCAAATTAATTCACACCGTTTCCATTAGAACTAACACATATTTAATAAAACAGTTTAATGCTATATTTTAGAACTATTTACATGCTAAGATAATAACTGAATGCGTGCTTGAAAATAACTTAAGGTATTTCAAGCTATACTAAAATTATTCACACTATTCTCTCACAAAGTAATTAAGTTCCTCATTCAGTGTATGAGGCGTAACGTATACTTTAAAACGCGTGGAAGTGTGTCTTTACAGTTTAAACATCACAACACTATATTTCGTAATATTTAGTTTATTATAAAAAGGAAGAATTTTCATATATATATAATCGTTTGTCCTGTCTGCGTGAGTGAGTGACTCATTCGTCATGGCCCAGTCCAAACGACTGAGCAACAAGCATAAAATTTTGAGCCAATGCTTCTTCTAATACGTAGACATTCAGTAAGAAGCAATTTTATGAACTCCCCCCCGCCCCCCAAGAGGGGGAGGGAGGGAGAATGGGGACAAAACGTGATTTCACAAATTCCTTCATATCTCAAACAAAAAAACAGATATCCGCTAAATTTTTGCTTCAAAATATAGATACTACAAATATATATTTGGTCCCCAAGAGGAGGGGGGGGGGTTAAGGAGCAAAACGTGATTTCAACGCACAAAACGTGATCACATAATCCTATATATCCTATATATATATATATATATAACGTGTATACGTGAAATTTTGGCTCTAAAATATAGCTTATATAAATACCTAAAACACAATTTCTGGGTTTTTAGAAATTCAGCCGCTAAAGGGGGGAGGGGCCAAAACGTAATTTCAAATTATCCTTTATATCACAAACAAACAAACAAAAAACAAAAAAAAAAGTTATATGTCAGATTTTTCTCAAAAATGTAGCTTACACCAGAACCTAAAAACTAGTTTCTTGAATTTTAGAAATTCTTTCCCTGGTCGGGCTATGGGGCAAAAAGAAAAATAGAAATACAGTTAGACCGTTCAAAATTAGTACAGATAGGTTTTAGAGGCCTGAATGTCGAATGAAGATATTTTCAAAAGCATATGTTTGGAAGTACAGGTTTTAGAAACAATGAAGTAGTACAGTCGGTAACAAAAGTGTCCGAACACTAGCGAAAATTCTTATGTAAAAAAAATGCACTTCATGCGGTTTTGTTAAATAAATCCTAGTCGAATCCTGCCCTTAGTCAGTGTAAGAACAGGATTCGATAAGGATTTGTTTAACAAAACCGTATGAAGTGTACGTTTTTTACATAGGAATTTTTGCTAGTGTTCGGACACTTTTGTTACCGACTGTAGTAGTATCTTACCATTATAAACAGACATTGATTGGTAAATTTTACTTCATTTTTGACAGGAATTAAGTAGCTCGATGCATTATCGGGTAAACATTTGTAAAAAAAAAAAAAATTCCAAAACATTTAAAATTCTAATATATTATTTAATTATATGTTTATCACTACTGTTTTCAAAAAAAGTCATCTTTTAAACAAAAATAAAATGATATGGTTCTAAAACTAGTTCCTTCTTTGTTCATATCTGTGAAATAATGAAAATGAAATGCTACACATCGATTTATTTTGGAGTTCCCCATTTTTTCAGCTTTCATTAAGCAATTGTTGAAAATCCGTAATAAATCACGAGGAGACCATGAAAAAATTCCGAAAGTTTGAATATATCGGTCAATTTTGGGCGCTCAGAAGTGTTTATTATTATTATTATTATTATTATTATTATTATTATTATTATTATGTGATAGAAGTATTGTCAGTTTTGGTTAAAAATAACTATACGGACAAAGGGACTGTGTAAAAAGTTCATTTTTGTAATTAAGAAAACAAAAGATATATTTATTTATTTATTTGTTTATTTAGTTTATGTAATAATAATTATACTATAGGGACAAAGGGTCTCTGTAAAAAGTTCTCTTTGTAATTGAAAAATTTTATTTTATTTTTTTTTATTTATTTAGCTTACTTATCTAAATTCTTAAATAAAAAAAATAAATAAATAAAATCTAATTAAAAGTATATGTCTGAAGCCAATAGATTCGGAGACAAAGGTCTTACTGTGACTTTGTCTTGCACCCTGTATATATAATATAGTGTATTTTCCGGCGTAAATTCCACCGGATAAAGAAAACATTTTTACGCAGGAAATTGCAATTAACACACAAAATTAAATTTAAAAAAAAAGAACTTTTTAAAATATAGCTCTTTTATTATTTAAATTCTTTAATGTAAAAATAACTATACGGACAAATCTAATACGGATATCTAATGTGCGGATTTACGCAAGAAGTTGCGATGCACATTTTTGCCAAGATTTCTAATTTCAATTATTAGTACTCGCCTTTATTCACACCATATTTTACGAAGAGTATTTCCCTCATATTGAACATTAATTTTATATTTTAGCGGAACTTGCTCTACAAAAAATGTGGTGTGAAAAACGGTGGCAGATATGGATGCTTAGGCAGATATGGGGATATATATCACATGAACAAATAATTAATATTAAACGATGATAATTAGTTAAATGATAAAAATTCAATTTCCAGTTATTTTACAAATATAATTTTAAACTTGTTTTGTCGAAAAAATTATTTTATATCACACTGGGTATAAGAAAAATGTTACGGTTTAATAGGAATTCAACGAAATAAAAATGGCATAACTATATATATATATATGTGTATATTCCTACATGAAGATGTATAGAAATTGTAAAATGGAATATATATATATATATATATGCTTTAAAAAATGGAATATGTGGCAAAATTTAAGTACAAAGAAAAAAGAAACAAAATGTTAATCTTAAACTTTAATAAATACTCTAATTAGAATTTCAGAAAATTACAGTTTATTAAAACAATATCCGATTACTTACTTTTCTTTTATAAAATTAAATCTGTAATCATTAAATTTCGTTACAGTGCTATTTCACTTATTTTACATATTTTCCATAACGTTAAAACACTCGTTTTGAGGAAAACACATACGCACCATATCTTAAATTAATTTATGTGTATATTCTTAAACGGTGAGACAAATTGTATGTGCGTAATAAGACAGTTTTAATTCATCACGCTATTTCCAAGGCTCATTTAAAATCATTTAGCTGCACGCTTAGCACATGTTAATAGAAACATATATTTTAAAATGAATTTTCTGAAGGTTCTAAACATTTTAGAATCGTTAACGCAATTTTCTTGAAAACATAATCTAAAATTATAGCCTAGCTATAACAGCGTGTTAAGTAATTGCAATTTGTCTATATTTCTTTTATTCTGCTTAAGAAAAAATATCATAATAACCCTAAAAACAAAAACCTGTTTTCTAATTAATATATATAAAATTCTGTACGAAACAGAAAATTTCATTGAGTAGGAAAGAAATTTTTTCTAGTATATTCTTCCATACAAACTACATACAGTAACTAAGTTGCGTTCCTAAGCAACAGTTACTGAATTCATTTCTGAAAATTTCTTCAATACAGCTTCAGTATAGTAATCCCCCACTCTTGAAAACATATATATTTCTCTTGTCATTTTGGCGATGACTTAAAATGGCTGTCGCAATTGTGAACGTAAAGTCCTAGCTACGTCGGTGCCAAATTTCAATTTTCAATAAGAGGATACTGTGCTAAAGTTGATCCATTTCTTTAACACGATTTCTCTGAATTTTCTTTTCTTTTCTTTCTTTCTTTCTTTTTTTTTTTTTTTTTTTTTAGCTTGATGCGAGAGGGGAATAGGTAAATACATTTTTAATATGCCAAAAATACAGATAGCGTAAAAAATACATATATAAATAAATAAAAGTAAATAAAACATAGTTTTTACTTTCAATTATGAAAATACGTTCCTTATAAATGGTAACTATATTTATATATGAAATTTTTTTTTTTTTTTTTTTTTTTTTTTTTTTTTTTGCTTTTATATGTCAATTTTTATGTTGAGCAGTAGATGGTTTTGTACGGAAAATGTCAAAATCTCTGCAATTAAGCCACACTGCAATTCAAAACGTCATAAAGTAAGACAAAAAATGGCTAAAAAGGCATCTAAGACAAGTAAATGTTTTTATATAAATTTGAGACGTTCTAGATGTCTTAATTTAAGACACTTTTGTATTTTAATGGACTAGTGGCGTAAATAAACTAATATAAAATGTCTTAGTATAGTGATATGTCATAAATAAGACATTCAAGACGAACGTCTTAAATTTTAAAATGTCATAAATTAAGACGATATTCATTTTTGTATAATCACTCATATTTTACTCCTACTTTGAAATCATACAATATAATACTTAAATTTGAAAACCTATGTACTCTTTTTTGAGTATATTCACATGCCCAAAAGTGAGATTGACCAATAACAATCCCAATATCCCCATGTTAGTTATGTCAATATACTCAAAATTGAGTACATGGGTTTTCAAATTGAAGTATATAATGTTTCAAAGCTATTTTGAGACAATTTAGCTCATTTTTAAGAAACCATTTTTAGTGGTGTATTGTCATCCGTCCTTAGCAATTGTCCACCATATATATATATATATATATATATAAACCTGCTTTTATTAGTTTATTTAAACGGGTCTTCTTAATTTTTAATTAAACATATTGTACCTTGTAAGCTATATGGGATGACACCTAATTTCTTTTAATTACGTAAGGAAAATGTTGGATGTAATAAATATATATATATATATATATATATATATATATATATATATATATATATTGAAATGTATTACTTACAAAAAAATATATGAAAAAGCTTTTCTAAACAATGAAAACAAATCCTTTCCAATTTACATCACCTCCCCACAGAAACCAGATACAGACCATTTCAATGAAACGCAATTATAGTTTTTCTATATGGCATTTGGCCAATCTCTGTTCTGAAATACCTTAACTTCTTTCATTCTTGAAGTCATCAATATTACTTTACAGTACTGGCAATAATAAATAAACTTTTCTCAGTTAGAAGGAAACTTTCTTCGCTCTAACGAAATGGTATATATATATATATATATATATATATATATATATATATATATACTAGTTTTCTATGTAGTAAATATTAATAGGATCATTTTCTATTTTATTTTTAGGAACAGATACAGACACTTTTTCGCGCTCTACCTTAGTAAAAAATAGCAAATAATATGTATATATATATTCATTATTAATAAAATCTCAAAAAAAAAAAAAAAAAAAAAAAAAAAAAAAAAATATATATATATATATATATATATATATATAATATATAAAATCAGTCGAAACCTAATTTAAAGTTCTTGCTGCATTTGTTAGTGGTTTTCTTGCACAGAACTTAAGGAGTTTGGGACCCTATTGATTTCAGCATCGACTTTTAATCCTTTTACCACCACCCCTCCTTCCCGATGGTAAATTGGATGTTTCTCGAAATGCCACCAAAACGCATATTCACTTAATCAACACTTGGAAAACAAAATTCGAATTCTAAGGTGATTTAAAGAAAATCTAATCTTGAAACCGGGAACCCACCCAACCAAAACGAGGATTTATAATATAGCAAAATCCATTTATAATGCGTGTTACATACACATAAGCAACCGACACATTAGAAAATAGCTCTTCTGAGACAACTTTGCCCTCCTGCTTTAAAAGGGTAGGAAGGAAGGGGATTTCGAAAAATATTTTTATACTACTGTTGGATACGTGTACCGGCCCACACATCAAAAATCGCTTTTCTAAGATAATTTGGAGCAGCTTTAAGCTTAAAAACGTGTTTTTATACCCCTCTACAAAGAGAAATAATTTCGCAAGATCTATTTGTAATGTGTGTAGTGGGTACGTATAACCAGTCAGCATATCAAAAAGTGACTTTCAGTGGTAAACTAGAGCAGAGTTACTCCTGAAAACTTATTTTATCTTGCCTTTAAATAAGAGAAGTATAAAATTTCACAAAATTCTTTTACATTGCATGTTGGGTATACATAATTAACCCACGCATAAAAATTAATATCATTAAGGTGATTTAGAGCTAGGTTACACTTTGAAACGTGTTTATCCCCCACCCCTCACTCGACTTCAAGGGAGAGAAAGGGTGATTTCGTAAAATCCCGTTACAATAGGTGTCGGATACTTACAAACAACTTACGCACCAATGATCACGACTGCAGTTCCCGTAAGTTTCCAGGAAATTAAATTCCCATTAAACTCCTATAATATCCTATTAAATTTTTATAAGCAGTATTTTGGAAAAATATTCATTGCTTTCTTTGAATTTCCCATCATAGCTTTTATTATGTAACTAGCAGGCTACGCTAGCTTCGCTGGTCACTATTTTTAAATGAATCACAATAATTAATGAATTCTCAAAATTGCATTAATTTTTATCATGTGATAAAAAAAGAGAAAAAAAATTCTGATCAGGAAATATGTCGCACCGGATTACCACTGCCTTCGGCAGCGCTGCGCGCACGTATTCCTTCACCATCCTTATGACTTCTCAAAATTCCATGTTATTACTCATAAACTTTCATTCTCAAGAAAAGGAATTAAAAAAATATATCATTTAGCATCGGGTAAAAACTCACACCGGGACGCCACTGCCTTCGGCAGCGCAGACCCATGCGCGCTGCGCGCGCACGTTTGAGGATATACGTGCGCTGTACACGCATATTCCTTCTCAACACAAACTTTTATTATTAAGAAAATAAAATTAAAAAAAAATCTTTTATCATCGGGTAAAAACTCGCACCGGGTCCCAAAACCATGCGCGCTGCGCGCCTATTCCTTCCCCACCGTTCCAGCCCCTCCTCATTAACTTGCATATACCAATTTTGAACGGTCTTACTCAATTAGCTGAGATGCAAAAGAAAACCTGATCAGGACACTTTAAATTGTAAATCAGGTGAAATCTCGAATTCCACTTTCGATGATGTAAAAGAACTTTAAAATATCTTTCGAATGATGTATTAGAAATAATTTAATCATAATTAGATTATGAAATATTGAAATTTAAAAATATTACAGCGCCATCTGGCGGTAGAAATTTCTGTAATCCATTGTTCCATTCCAGATCAACAAAGCTTTCAAATGATGTATTGCTCATGAAATTATTTTAATTAGTAGCTGAGATACAAAAGAAAACCTAATCAGGACACCTCAAAATGTGTAAATCAGGTGAGAACTCGAATTCCATTTTCGATAATGTAAAAGTACTTTAAAATGTGTATCAACTAAAATAAGCTTTCAAATGGTGTATTACTTATGAACTTTTTTTAATTAATAACTGAGATACAAAAAAAAAAAAAAACTGAATCAGTACACCTCAAAACGTGTAAATCTGGTGAAAACTTTCGATAATTTAAAAGAACTTTAAAATATCTTTCGAATGATGTATTAAAAATAATTTAATCATAATTAAAAATTGAAATATTTAAATTTGAAAATATTACAGCGCCATCTGGTGGTAGAAATTTCTTTAATCCACTGTTCGATTCCAAATAAAAAAAAGCTTTCTAATGATGTATTACTTATAAAATTATTTTAATTAGTAGCTGAGATACAAAAGGAAACCTAATCAGGACACCTCAAAACGTGTAAATCGGGTGAAATCTCGAATTCCATTTTCGATAATGTAAAAGTACTTTAAAATGTGTATCAAGTCAACAAAGCTTTCAAATGATGTATTACTTATGAAATTTTTTAAATTAATTTCTGAGATATAAAAGAAAACTGAATCAGTACACCTCAAAACGTGTAAATCTGGTGAAAACTTTCGATAATTTAAAAGAACTTTAAAATATCTTTCGAATGATGTATTAAAAATAATTTAATCATAATTAGAAATTGAAATATTGAAATTTTAAAATATTACAGCGCCATCTCGCGGTACAAATTTCTGTATTCCACTGTTCGATTCCAAATCAAAAAAGCTTTCTAATGATGTATTACTTATCAAATTATTTTAATTAGTAGCTGAGATACAAAAGAAAACTAATTCAGGAGACCTCAAAACGTGTAAATCTGGTGAAAACTTTCGATAATTTAAAAGAACTTTAAAATATCTTTCGAATGATGTATTAAAAATAATTTAATTGGAATTTGAAATATCGAAATATTAGCTGAGATACAAAAGAAAACCTAATCTAGACATTCTAAAACATGTAAATCACGTGAAATCTCTAATTCCATTATCTACGGTAATTTTATTAATGGAAGTAAAAATAAAAATAAATATTTTTTTTGATTTCTCTAAAACCTATATATACCACGGTAGTCGGGTAATGGAAGTAAAAAGAAAAAGAAAAAGTATTTTTTTAGTTCCTTCAAATGTATTTTGTTGCTATGGAAACTCCTATCGTCTATTGAAAGATAGATTACGTGTTAGAATAAAATTTAATTTGCAATTAAAATGTAACTGCTTTGTTTATTAATGAAAACTGATGAATTTTTAACCGCAGGTTGGTTTTGTGATGAATAGGTTGTATATTAAGTGTTGTGTACGAAAAAGAAAATTTGAAGCACTTTGAAATTTGCAATTTTTAACCCCAGTTGAAGATCATGTGACATTAATGACTTGCACATGTTTTGTTTCCGTTAGAGACAGCCGTTAAAATCGTCTGCTGAATGCTGATAGAATGCCTCTTTTTAAGCAATAAGGATTTTTGGTCATTGTTCGACCGACATGGGTCAACACTTTAATTAATATCTCCGAAACTAATTAAGATTTTTAAATTCTCTTTCGTGGAAAACATCGGAAAGGCTCCAGAGCATCCGTATGTCAATTCTTGTACTTCTGCGTTCAGTAGGGGCTGAACGTATAAAATAACAGACAGACAGACAGACAGACAGACAGACAGACAGACAAACCTTTCCATCTATTATTATAGATTACAACATTTTTTCTGTGTTTTCTTGTTTTTAATTTTTAATAAAAAAAAAAAAAAAAATCGTTTTGCGAAAGCGATTTTATATCTCGCACAGTTCAAAAATGAATGTCTGTACATTGCTGCAATTCTATGTTTCTGACTAACATAATGCACAGTTGTGCACTAAGAACATTTAGTATTTATAAGAGCTAGCATTTTTGAGGTACCCACATTTTTTTGTGACATCAGCATGTGCTTACTATGCGTTTGTATGTATGCACTGCATAAGTGCAAAATGAGAACAGAATGTTGCAAATTTACATGTATGAATATTATTACATGGAGTTGAGAAGCTCGCTTTTTGGTATCTCCTCTCTTACATACAGGGTGATAATAATTACGATTTCAAAACGATATAATTTTTAAAGTATCCATCAGAGCGAGTTGATATTTTAACAGAGTAATCGTGAGGCAATGAAATTTTCTTTGGGGGAGGTAAAAAGTAGTTCGAATATGTTCCTATAGGTGACTCTGTCAGGGTAATGTCAGGGGGAACGCCTAAATGGACTCATTAAACCCAGGAATGTTGTTAGCAATAGAATGGAATAGTAGGAAACAATAGACTTCAAGTGTTTACTACAATGGTTTTAGCGAAAAGACAAGAATACGTGTTTACAGCGGAAACATTCCTTGTGAAAAGAGAAAAAGAGGAGCTTCATGAAACAAATACTTTACGGATAATTAACGGCACATTTTGGAACGGCACTTTTTTTTTTTTTTAATTCTTTTGCCAAAGGAAATTTCATTGCCTCATGATTGCTCTGGTAAAAAAAAAAAAAAAATCACTATGATGGGTAGTTTTAAAAATTACAGCGTTTTGAAATCGTAACTTTAATTACAATCACCCTGTATATAACTTCCTTAAAAAAACCTTAATTAAAATTGAAAAAAAGAAAAATCTTGCTTTTTAAAAGATACAACACTGTTAAAAAAACACACATAAGGGCATGGAAAGTATATTAAAACTTTTTAAACAAATGAAATTAAAATAAAAAAAATAATCAAATATATAAATAAAAAATCAAAGTTTTAAATTATTAAATTTTTATTTTTCAAATAACTTATGCATCATAGTTCTTGAATATTACTCTCGAATTTATATTGTTGTAGTTTATTATCACCTTTTTGTGGATTAATGGAGAATTTAATGCTTGAAAATATTTTTTTTATGTTTGAAAGGATTAGTTTCAGCCATATTTTTAATGTTCAAACATAAAAATTTTAAAATATAAAAATTAACTGATAAAAGTTTAAACAGAAATATGCGTAAAATATATTGATAAAATATAATAATGCAAATTCTAAAATTATCTACAAAATTTAAATCACATTGGGTATTTTTAATCTCTATATATTAAAAAAAAAGTTACTGTCACTGGCGTCATTTTTTTTTTTCTGCGACAGCATCATCTAACGGAGGGCAGGGTCCTTCTCGTCATGAGAGATATCAATATGTTCCGAGTTCTCCAAGGTAGACATTTCAGCCGCTTGGATACCGAGGCCCGAAACCATGGATGTAAAAAACAAAGAAAATAAATATCAATTTTTTTCTCTACTTTTAGAAAATTAATCTTCTTACACGGGAAAATTAAAATATGATTCATGGTTGTAGATAGGTAGATAATTAGGTAGGCTGTGATTGACGTCGCACCATTACTGCGCTATGGATAGTTGGCGACGTTCTGGGATGCACCCCTACGCATGTTCCGTAGACATGCCATCACAGTTTTGATCCTACACGAAGGGGATAGCTCTCCAGATTCAGTGGCCCCCAGAGGTATAATTTTCATGGGGAAAAGGAGGATATTGTGACCACGACATATTTTACGTGCACCAGCCACTATTAGTGTACACGACGGTCTTTGGTCGACTCGAGAACCGAACCCACAATGTTCCAATTACAAGTTCGGCGCTTTATCGACTGGGGTACCGTAGTCCGGATTTAAGCTTGTAAAAAAGAAATAAAATGTGTCACACATTAAAGGTGTAATGCAAAATGGTCTAGCTATTATGATTTTCTTTCTATTAAAAAATACAAATATATATATATATATATTTGTATATATATATATATATATATATATATATATATAATATTTCAATTTGACATTCAATATGAGGATTTCCATAACAATTTTCTGCTTTTGTCTTGTAATATGCACTATTAATATTCCTTTTCTGTGAAAGAAAGCACCGAATAGGCGGGCAGAGTTCTGCATGTGTCAATAAGTAAAGTGAGTCGGGGAGGAGGCGAAACCTCCTTCGGGGGTTGGTGAGCGGAGCGAGTAGGGGGCAGAGCCCCCTAGTTGTTAACAAAATAGATTTTTAATTTGGTATATAAATAAATATATATATATATGTATATATATATATACATATATATATATATATATATATATATATATATATATATATATATATATATATATATATATATATATATATATATATATATATATATATATATATATAATTTATTTAATATGAGAAATTAGAATAAACTTTATATTGATACATTCCAATGCATATATATATGCAATCTTTCATCACCGCATTACAGTAAATTTAAAAAATGATTTTCAACATGATTTGGAATTATAAATTCTCGATGCGAGATTAAAGGAAATATTAGATAATATATATATTTTTTTTTTTTTTTTAAAAGCTTCAAATCATCGATAATAATTCTAGAGCATTATTGAACCTACTTTTTTATTTTTATTTATTTATTTATTTATTTTGTTCTATGTAAAAGGCGCTTTGTAATAAAAAATTATATTAAATTAAATTATTTTTATTTTATAACTGTTTTACCGTTTCTTCGTACCTGTAAAATAATAACTATAACAAATTTGCTACACAACAATATTTTCAAGACAAAACTTTAAACCTACTAATATACGGAATTTTTATCTAACATATTTATCGTAGTAACGCTAATCGTTTAATATTTCAGAAAATAGGTAGCAGAAAATGTATTCAACTAGCCTGTTTAAAGTGCACAGCAGCTGTAAAAATTCCCGCATTAATTTAATTACAGAAATTGGTGCTAATTATATGTCTTGCAGTTTCTCATGCAATTATTTCCTAGTAATTTAGAACTCATTTTAAAATTAAGGAGGGAATGCCTGTTTTGCAAAATAAGTTTAAAGGAAACCATTTACGATTTATTTTAATGTTCACTAATTTTGAAAACATTAATAATTATGTTCGAAGTTTTATTTTTGTAAGGCAAGTACTTAAATTCAATAATTTTATATATTAATCGTAGTGATTAAATATTTCATAAACACCTTAAAATGTAAATGGTAAATGTGTATTTTACCGCATACTGGTATTTTTAAATTTTTATTTTTATTTTTTATTTTACACGGTACGATCCATTATTTGTCTGATTCATTTAAACAAAAAAAAAAAAATAAAATAAAATAAAATAAAATAAAAAAATAATCTACTACTACTAATAGCAATTAATATTATATAAATAAGGAAAAAATAAATTAAGATGCTATATATATAAATATTTAAAAGTTCCGTTTACGTTCTTTTATATCATTTTTTATAAAACAGACGTGAACATTTACCAGCACATTTCCTGACAAGAGATATGTAAATTACATTTATAGTTTATCACAATTTTGACCATTACTGGCTGCAATTAAACTTTTTCGAAAATCTCTGAAAGAGAATAATAACAGCGCCACCTCTCGCCTTATGTGCATCCAAATAAAATAAGCATATCGTTTAATATTTTCTATTTTATAATTCAATTTAAGGTGTTTTCTTATTATTGAAGCTGATTTTTTTTTTTTTTCCGGCTGATATGCATCCAGAATGAACCAACATGTTTTTTGTTAAATACAATAACTTATATTAAGTTAGTTAAAGTACATATACACATTAGCAATTGAGATCCCGTAACAAGAAAACATAGTTCCATGTCATCCTTATAAATTCTAGTCCCCTTGAAAAGCGGGTTCTAGATGCCCTATTAAATTTCTAGAGCATTTGCCTATATTATCGAGGACAAAGTTATTTAAAACTCGCTGCAAATAAATGAGAATACAAGAGGCGGATTTCTGCGGATAATCTTGGTTTATTACCCAATTCTAGAAAATCAAGCGAGAATTTTTCGCAATACAAAAGATTCAGAATATTTGGAATATTCAGAGTATCTAGAAATATATTCGGAATATCTAGAAATGTCTCAACTAGAAATTCTCGATCATTTCGTCTATTCAGTTTGTTGGCGTGCCTTATGCGCATAGCTCGGGAATCTATATTTCTAGATAAGGAATTTAGAAAATTGGCACTTATTCATTCTAGAGGAAGACGGTATATATTTTTTTTTTTCTCAGCGTTCTTCAGGGCCCGACTAACAACTTTTTGTCCCCAGGGCACTTTTAAATTTCTCGCCCCCCCCCACACACACACTCAAAAAAAAAAAAAAAAAAAAAAAAAAAAAAAAAAAAAAAAAAAAAGTTATTAACTTGCTACATACAATTTATAGCCGGCGAAAAAACAGACCGAAAAGAGTTGTTTGGTCAGAAAATTATCTGCTTTTGTTTTGGGATCTAAAGAAAAATCAAACTAACGACAGACTTTATTTTAAAATTTTATTCATGTAAGTAAAACACAGCTGAGCGAGAAAAAAAAAAAGGAAAAAAGAAAAAGGAAGATTTAGACCATTTATTTTAACCATTAGTAAAATTTTCTGCTCCTCAGAAATTTCGTGCCCAGGGCACGAGCCCCAGGTGCCCGTGCGATAGTCAGGCCCTGGTGTTCTTCTTATAATCTGTATATTATTTTATGACGCTAACTCATATATTTATGGAGATATGACTTTTTTTTTCGCGATACAATTGCCACCCTTTTTAATTACAAAAAGGAGAGTAATAAACTCAATGCAAAGTCATTTTTAGGAAACTTTATTTGCTACAATTGACACAATATACCGCAATGAGGATTTTAAAATGTTAAATATCTTACTAAATATAAGCATTTTTTTTTTTTCAAAATAATTTTTAACTACTACTGAACAAGATTTAATAAAATTTCATTTGCATAATTTAATAGCCAAAAGTAGTGAACTACTTATACAAAAACTTCAAACAAATAGCTTGTAAATTCAAAAAGTTGTATGCGTTAGAATGAACTGAATTTTAGCTTTTCTCAAATAAAGCCAAACTATATAGGGCTTTATTTATTTATTTATTTATTTATTTGCTGATTGTAAATAAATACTGATAAAACCACCTGTAATTTTCTTTTCTTTTGGGCGGAACTGAAATTCTATTCCTCCTATATCCCACATTTTAAAAAAATTACATGGTGTTTTTCATATAAGTAGCACAAAACTTTGGCTATTAAATTATGCAAATGATTTTTTTTTAAGCTTGCGCATGCGTAGTTAAAAATAATTTGTAAATATATTCATATTTCCCAAAATATTTAACATTTTTGTATTCTGATTGCAGTATACTGTGTCTAACTTAGTATGTCAAATTCCCTATAAACGGCTATGCACTCGGTCTAATAACCCAAGTGTGATAATTAAAAGAGTGTCATTTTTTGGCAATTTTTTTAAAGAAACCATTACATCTCCATGAATGTATGTATTAGTTGCATTTTTTTTTTTTTTTTTTTTTTTTTTTTTTTTACAAATAATTAGAAGAAATCTCTTAATCACATGGAATTCACGAAACGTATTTAGAGCATTACTTTCTACATTGTGATACAAAAGATTTTAATTTTCGTTTACTTTTTACTGGTCGCCTTTTTCTTTTCCGAAGAAAACGTTCGCTGAAATATATGGGGTATAATATGTTTTTTATGCTCTCAATGCTTCAAGATAATTCCTGAAGTATTTTTCTAGATATTTCACAAATGTCTAAATTCAAATGTCTTTAAATATTTACTAGTAGATAGTGTTAAATCAATGTTTTAAATCTATGTTTTACGACTAAGTTTACTGATTGCAAAATTTAGAATACTTTGCTATAGCAATAGTAAATTGAAAAATCTACTATGTACAAATATATAAATATGCAAACTTGAATTATAGTGGGATTCAAGATATGCTAATTAGGATTACTTTTGCACCTATATTTTAAAAGATAATACGAGTATGTTAGTGTAATTACATAATTCTTTAGGAGTAATTGTCTCTTAATAAACGTGCATAAAGTAAAGTGTCATTTAGTTATTTTTCTCTTTTTCTTAATCATGAATGGAAGGGGGAAAAAAGCTATGGTAAAGTTACTTTAGCAAAAGCTGTGTCCATGCAAAAACTTAGAACAACTGAATCATTTAGGAATCATTGAAAGTCAATCAAAAAATTCCAAGGAATCAGACAAAGAAACTGCACGGGAAAAAGTAAATCTTAAAAGCAATTGCATAAGAATTTACGGTTATCATATTAACACAACAGGAAATAACAATTATTACACAATTTTTATGTTAATATACTTTTTTTTTTTTATTATATTTTACACTATTTTTTTTCCTTTTATTTTATGCATGAGTTGTGTGCATCCATATAATTTTCTGGAGATAAAATATATACTGCACGTATTTTTAATAATTTTATAAAAATAAATAATTCATTAATTAAAAACCTTAGAACTAGTTTATACATAAAATGGAAAATCTATAAATAATATATTATGTAACAATTTTTGTAAATTTAATATTTTTGTAATTTTTATTAATAACTATTTTTATGTATTGTTTTACGTTTTCTTTGATAACTTTTTTTAATCATTAGTGTCAACTGAAAATACATTATATCTCATATTTGTGCTTAAAAAACTATCACGGAAATTTAGTTACATACCATTGATAAAATAATACCTCTTTCTTTTCTTTTTGGATTTGTTGATAATGTTTTTCATCATAAGTACTACAAGCGTATTTTGCTCCAAGTGGGTCAAATGGTATCAGAAACATTAAGGTCACGTGATAAAAAGACCCTGGAAATTCATCTTCCTTATAGCTTTAAATATTTCATTTATTTGTCTTTTGTCACTGAGAGAAAATCTTGGTTGCGGTTTTCATTTCTCGGCCAAGGAATTTCTTGCCAACAATTATTTTAACTAATAGAAATTAATGAACTCTAGAAATGTGTTTAACTTAAAAAATTACAGCATTGTGATTACAAAAAAAGGGTTTTTTAAAAATTTATTTCTTAAATATATATATATATATATATATATATATATATATATATATATATATATATAAATTCACGGCAAATGTATTACAAATTACTATATATATATATATATATATTTTACGGGGGGTGGGGTGGAGAAGATTCGTAAAATAGTATGTTATGGATAATGTAATATTTAGAATGTATCTAATTGTAGAATATACTTTATAATAATAATAATAATAATATGTGTTCGATAGAATTTTAAGAAAATTTTATCATTACATAAATTTATTATCGGAACGTTACTTAAATTTAAAATCGCAGCATTAAAACATTTTTGTTTAATATATCATCAGTATTTAATGATATTTCGTTAACGTCCGAAAAGAGGATAATCATTGTGATATTAAAAAAGAAAATAAATAAATAAATAAATAATAATAATAATAATAATAATAATAATGCAATTTATATATGTACATAGAAAGTTGAGAATAAATTTGAGAATTATGAATCATTATTAAATTTAGCATTCAACAGATACATTATTAAAGCCA
Organism: Salticus scenicus; assembly: GCA_963930645.1. Lineage (NCBI taxonomy): Eukaryota > Metazoa > Arthropoda > Arachnida > Araneae > Salticidae > Salticus > Salticus scenicus. The sequence continues at coordinate 227,268,670 of OZ005656.1, read as the reverse complement.
ACAGCATTCAAATTAAAATTTTAAATCAAGGTAAATTTTATTTTCATTTAGTTTCATTAAATTTATTGGTTAAAGCCATTATTAGAGATGAAATTTTAAATTAATACTTACGCTACTGATTACTTTACGTGTATTAGAGCTAATACATGTAAACAGACAATGAATGAATTTTTCGTCTGCAATTTAAGAAATTTGTCCATCGGAAACAACAACAAAAAAAAAAAAAAAAAAAAAAAAAAAGAGGAAAAAAATGGAGCATTTTTTTTTTCGAAATTGCAATTTCAAAAGGCTGAAACCTAGAAGAATTTCATCATCAGGTAACATAACCTTCAGAAAAAAGCTAGTATATAGCAAGATTTCGGAAAACTGTATCGCTGAATTGAGCCGAAAATACAGTATATGTATTCGTATCTTGCGACAATGCTCAAGATTGAAATGGAAATAAAGACATATTATTAAAAATCCATAGATTTACCCCATCAGTTAAATAAATAAATAAATAATAATAATAATAAATCAACATTATTTTCAAACACCAAATTCACACAAATCAAGTTGACAACAAGATTTTTTTCTAAATGAGTAGAAAATTTAATTCGGTCAAAGATTAATTAGAAATATTTTAAAGGGATCAGCTGATTTAATCATAGAATACCACTGATTGATACTATACAATGACAGAATTTTGTGGATGTTAATTATTTATATTTCATACGATAAACTAAAAAAACGAAATATAAATTATGTTATAGCAACAATTCTTTATATATATATATATATATATATATATATATTAATTCAACAATCCCCCGAACCAATCAGCCATGCATATATATTAAGAATGTACATACATATCTGATGTATTTTGTGATTCAAACACAACATTTTATTACCTATTAATCTACTTATTTATAAATTCAAAACATATACTTTTTTAATATTCTCAGGGTTGGGAATTTCGAAAAAACTCATGCCACTATGTATAGGTAAAGAATTATTTTAAACAAATACTGGTGTGAGTTTTGCTACAAATTCCCATCCATGATATTCTATATTTAGATGTCGATAACTGTGCGCACTGTATGCTACTAACACAAAAAAAAGCTAATTATGTTCTTATTTTCGCAATCAATAATCATTTCTCTTTAAAAAATAAATTAATTACACAACTTCTGAATTTTCCAAAACGTTATCGCGTTACATAAAAACTCTAGAGAAATTGTAATTTTTAACTACTTATGACTTTATTTATTTTATATCCTAATATCGTATTTATTAAAAGGGCATAAATCTTTGAACATAAACTGAATGTTTAATATGTAAAATGTTACTGGCATGAGACAATGGAGCAAGAAACAAACAAACAAACAAATAAATAAAAATATATGGAAGCTAAATATTTATACGTTTCGAAAAGTATTTCTGCTACATAATAAAAAAAAAAAGTATTTTTAAAAAACTTTTTTAAAGCCAATTCTAATGTTTTCTTGTCTTTTTCGCATGCAATATGAGGTATAATTGAAAAATAAATAAATGTACAGTTTACTTCTTAATATATTTTATTAACTAAATAAATTTAATCGCATTACAACATCCTGCTAAAAGTCTAACTGAAGTAACACTCAATTAAATTAAGAAATTTGTTGATGAGAGATTTTTTTTGTTTTTTGTCGTTTCAACATGTTTTACAAGGCGATATTTACCAATATTGGACTATTACATCAAATTTTAAACATTCTTTTGACAGTTACAACAGATTTTGATACTCTAATATTAAATGGATGAAGAATAAACAGATTCAAGACTTAAAAAAAAAATATATATATATATATATACTTTTTTTTTTTTTTTTTAACAATCCTTTTAAAATAAATTAAGGGGAGAAAACGTTTTTGAACATTTTTCGGTTGCTGCAATGAATTCTATTTTTCTTAAGCTGTATATTTATTTTATTTCTTAAATAAAAATAGGGTTGTTGTATTTCAGAGGATACTGTTTATTTTTAAATTATTGAACAATAATTTGGTAGAAAGTTTTTAAATGGCATTTTTTTTTTCTTTTTTTTTTTTTTTTTTTTTATGAATCTATTTGTATTTAATATTATTAAACACAGTGAATCCATATTTATATTTATTTATTTATTTATTTATATTTATATTTATATTTATATTTTTTATTTTATTTTATTTTATTTTTGTTTCTTATTGTAAATTTCTTAAATGTATAATTTTTAAAAAATGTTTTAAAAAATAATTTTCTAAAACAATAATTCTGAATTCTGAAAAACATATATCAGTAGATCTGAAAATTTTCACGGAATATTATCTTAAATTGCGAATGAAAATGCTTACAATTAACATATTGTTTTGTTTTTAGATCCCCCATCATTAAAATACATTACTTTTTTTTTTTTTTTTAGGTTGCTACATAATCGATTAAAATCATATTTTTGCACACAGTGTTACATAAAAATTTTATAGTTTACAACTTATTGTAAATGAAAGTAATTTCTCAATTCTCTACGCTGTGTCTTCAAATTTCTTTCTTTATCGCTGAGTCAGTTCGTATTTTTCAATCTACATTTCTGTCAGATATACTCATAAACAAAATAAAACCTGCTGACAGATATCTAGGAAATCTGACGCCTCAGAATGCATTCTTTATTCTTATGATGCATAATAACAATGATTTGTCACGTACAGAATTTTTCAGAATTGAAATACATTAATGATAATTTTTCGATATTACTTGAATTGCTTTATATATTGTATGTTATGCTGGATCCTTTTAAATATAGTTTTAGATTCGATTTGTTTTATTAAGCTTTATATTAAAGTATATTTACAAATTGAGTTTGTGATAATTTATATTATTTTATACTATTTTTTTTATTTTTTTTATTAATCCTTCATATAATTTTCTGCTAGGCTGACCAATTTTAATGAATTTCCGTAATGCAAAATTTTCTCATGAATATTTAGAACGATTAAATGAAAGCCTAGAAAATACAAAAGTAAAGTGTTAATAATCAATGTATAAGGTAGGTGAACCGAAGGTAGAAAGTGTTCCTAAGGTAGCCCACCCCCTAAAAAGTTTTTATTTAATTTTTAATCACAAAATGGCGCGACTACATTGTAAATCATGTATTTTCAAGTATAATTACTGAATTTTATGAGATTATCTTGATCGACCGCCACTGTCTGCAGTGATTTCTTTTTAGAGGAGTAAACGCTCTAGTTTCTATATAAGAAGATATTTTAATCTATATGTGTTTAAATTCTTAGAACTTTAAGTTATGATGCGTTTTCTGAAAGCTTATTTCTTTCTCTTTTACCAAATTAACTTCATTTCTAATAAATGTATTTAATTGACAGTTTAATAGCGTGTAAACTGTGACGATTTGCATGTTTTTGAGTTGGCACGGATGTCGGGCCTTCTTTAGAATAGCCAAAACCAATATATTTTTAACAATTGCGAAAGAAAAAAAAAGTAAAGGATATGCAATTGTGTAATGACTGCTTGCTTTATGTACATAAGGAATGTCACGAACTTACCAAAAAAATAAATAAATAAATAAATAAATAAATAAATAAAATTTAATCTGTCCTTTTGCATCGAATCTGATTAAAAAGGTATTATTCGACAAATGTTAATTTTTATTTTTATTTATTTATTTATTTATTTATTTATTTATTTATTTTTATTTATTTATTTTTTATTTTTGTAATATTTGGTTAAAAGTTGTAACCTTGTAATTCCCTTTCAGTTCAATACTTATGGAAGCAAAAACGGTTTACCATATATTTTCTTTTCACATTTTAAAAGTTTATTTAATAAATGGGCCACCTTTGAAACACTACTCACTTTGAAACATAATAAAAAATTAGTTTTTAGTTTGACCTGGTCTTCTTACATAAGTCAATCAGAACTTTCTAGAAAGTCGATATAGACAATAGCTACATCTAGACAACGTTTACCTCTTTGGATGGCACGTGTCGCACACACACACACACACACACACACACATATATATATATATATATATATATATATATATATATATATATATACATACATATATATATATTACTCAATTTATAATGGGCTCTATAATCACTATCATAATTAGTTTTTCACTAAAATGAGAAAAACAAAATACTCAGTTCTTTACATTTTTAAAGTTCAGGAACATTTTATCGGTAGTGAATATGTAAATTGAAAAAGACCATTAATTTTTTCACAGCAGTGTGTGTAACAGCGTATAGCATACATTGATTTATTTTATCAGATTGCGTAGTTAGAAATTTATTATATAAAAGTACGTAATAAGATGATTATATGTTAAAAACTAATTTGTACTAGACTATAAATTATTTATAATGTATTAGTTGTAAGTAATTCACACAGCAATTAAAATACATTAGAACATTCCATTTTTGTTTTTTTCATTAATCCAATTTCATTTCCAATTTGTACAGTTTTTTCACACAACTATTTTTTGTAAAATATTTTCTCTTTTTTTTTTTTTTTTTTTTTTTTTTTTTTTTTTTTGCAGAAAACTGTTAAAACAATTATTAAAAATTTCTATTAAAATCTGTACTAGTTGGAAGCTATGTTTCTGTGTTATATTATTAAATTACTTTGTACTTATTTCAATATTAAAGACAGATTTTACATTTTTTGACACCGTTTTATTTTATTCTTTTATACCAGATTTTATTTTATCTCATCTAGTAATACATTTTAATAGAAAGTTATATATCCTATTAAGATATTTAGGATTTATTTACAAAACCAATATTCCTTGTTTAAATATAAATATAATATAAAAATCTTGCATAGTTATATATATATATATATATATATATATATAATCTATAAATATTGGAGTTATAAAAATGAAGCATTATAGTTTTTTAATTAATAAATAGTTTTGAATAGCATCATACCATAAAAAATATAGATTTTTAATAAAGTTATGCTCATAGAAGATATAGTAAGATATGCTGACAATTACGCATATTTTATGATTTTTTAATCAATATTCGTATTTTTTTCTTATCCCTATTAAAATAAAACATTAAAGTGTAACTATTCACTAATGTACTTGCTGCCTTAATAGATTCCCATTAATTAATACATATAACCACAAGCTACATTTTGGGTATTAATTAGATCCTTATGCGATGGCTAACAAACTAGAGAGTTGAAATCAATTGCAGAAATTAAGACTAATTACTGAAATGCTGAGATGTTTCATGCCTTTCCGAAAGTACTATTTGAGTTTTGTCGTATATTTCATGAAACTTTTCTATTAAGGGAATTACTTGAAAGTTTGTTAATGAATATCTCCAGCTTATTCGTAAAAGGTAATTATAGATATTTAGCGTTTTTCTAGTAACGTAAAAAAATGTAAAATTACGTTAAAGTAGATATTTCATTTAGAGACTTTTAAAAATTTACGCTTATAAAAAGTTCTTTAATGTTTTGTGTATATTGATTACAGTGTTTAAAATATATATATATATATATATATATATATATATATATTAATCGTAAATTTAGTACGAATATTTGAGCTATAATTAGGAGATTTTAAATTATAATTTTAAAATTTAAATTTAGAAGAGATTTATTAATTATTATTTTTATCATTATTATTAATAAATGCCTTATTTATTTATTCATTTTAATGCGAAATCTTTCGTATATAAATTAATTTATATAAAAATCGAAAATCTCCAATAGAAAATATTTCCTACGTTCAATGTTTACAACTCAATATTAGTTATAAATCATTTCATTCTTCTATTAACCGTAGAAGGAATTGGGAAAAAAAAATGAAATGACCTTTAAATGATATTCAAAAAGAAATCATGGAAAGGCCTAACGCGATTTTCATTTAATAACAGAATAAAAAGATATGTGCATTCTTCAAATTTAAAAATAATTACAAATAGTTTTATGTGATTTATTAATGAAATAATATCCTCAGCGAAAAACAAGAATATACATACATACATATATATATATATATATATATATATATATATATATACATATATATCCCATAAAGTAATTTCACTTAACACAAATATTTTTCTATTCACATAAAAATTAGCAAATTAGTAAAACTTAATATCATTTTTACATTGTTTTACACTTTCTAAAATATTATTTTTTTTACTCATTATTTTTTGCTATATATATATATATATATATATATATATATATATATATATGCACACTGTACAACGAATTAGAAACCTTTAAATTAATATTTTATTGGACCTTATTTTGCACGTTCGACCTCCTTTTCCATGTAAAACAGCCAGTATTCGTGTGGGCAGCGATTCTACAAGCTTATGGGTTGCACTTATGTCCAGAGATTACAATACATTGGATACACACTTTAAGATCCGGTAAATTGGATGGAAGAGGATATCGCTGACGAATAATACTTTCCAACATGTCCGAAATATTTTCTATTGGATTAAGATGGGCTTTGCGGCATCTAGCGAAACTGTTAGAAGCCAGATTGATGTTCATTAAACCAATCTTGAACGATTCTGCCACGATGTACGGTTACATTACCGAGCAAAAAGTACCCGTTAACTTCGGAGAAAATGTAACATTGAAGTATGCACTTAATCTATAAATATGTTCAGGTGCTGCATGGCTTTTTGATTATCCTCAAGTAACATTAGGGGACCACTTTTTTACAAGCAGAACATTCCCCAAAGGTTTATAAGAGGTTTTGCATACCTTCGCCGCCAGCGAGCATTTGTAGAAACTCTTACAGGTTTCTAATTCATTGGCCAGTGTAATATATATATATATATATATATATATATATATATATATATATATATTAATATCATTATTATATATAGATGCTGTAGATATTAAAATAAATTGCTATAACATATATGTTATATATATTAGTTATGATATATACGTATATATATATATGTATATATCCATAGTATTATATATTGATTTTAAATATATATATATATATATATATATATATATATATATTTGAAATATTTAAATACACTTTTAAAATACAAAATACAAAATAAACTAAAATAAAAAATACATTTTTGTATATAGGATATGTGGACCAGTGATTGACACTTTTAGAGCAATCTCTGATGTTTTCATGTTCTAGTCATCATAAAATATTTTTAAAAATCATAAGTTAGTACATATGGCATGAAAGACATTCAGAACCACATATATGTTAAAATGTATAATTTTGATAACAATTATTTTTTTTATGAATTTTTATTTGACACCCACTCAATACTCCAGTAATTGACACTGTCATATTTCAATTTCATCAGTAATTGAAAAATGTTAAAATGTTAAAATTCTTATATGTAAAATATATGGTTTTATTATTTTTCTTATTTATTAATTATTTCGGATATATGGCAATTACTGGAGCATGCCAATCACTGGTGTACCTACAAAATTTTTAGTTTAAAAGTAAATTCCTGATTATATAATATTTTTAAATATATGTTTTTAACGTAATTATATTCTTCTCTTTACACAAAAGTATTATCATCAAAACAGTACTTTCATATACTCTGAAATATATAATATATTTTACGTTTCATTAAATAATATGTATTATATTTTCCTACGACAGAATTTATATCCTTAAATTCATGATATTTTCTAAAGTGTTACTTGAAATAAATCACATTTTCTATAACAAAATAGTTGTAAAAAGAAAATCACGTTGCATTTATTTAAACTATTCTGATTTCTGCTCACGTAAATATTCAAAAGAGTTGTGTTCCCAGATAGAAATCTAATTTCGCACTCAAGACGGATAAAATAGATACAACGATAAATTGAATAGATTCTATTCAATCGAAAATAAAGTACTTTTCGTTGAACTTTCCAATCTTCTTAGACTTATAATGCCAAGCACTTTTTACTTATAAAAGAGAAAATAATAAAAGTAATGTACTCATTTCATTTATTTAAAACTAGGAATATCTTTATAATTATAAGCCAACACAATGTTGTTTAGAAAAAAAAAAACCAATAAATAAAAAAAAATGTTATATTACGTTAATTTATATATAGGATATACATATAAATTTAATTTTAATGAATTGTTGTTAAATTAATGATTAGTTAAATTTTATCTGTAATCTTAAAATATAGAACTTAATTAAGGTTCTACAATGTACTAAAACAACTAACTGCAGAATTAATTGAATTTAACTTCATGGCTTAACTGAAGGTTTCTGACAAGATTTACGCTATAGTATGTTATGTAAGTCATAATATTAGTGTTATTCTTTTCTTTATGAATTTGCATGATAGTATCGTCTGCCACTCGTTTTCCAGAAAGCTCTTGCTTCCACACTCGAAACAAAAATATAAAAAATGTGAAAATGTGCATCAATAAATTTGCTGCCGAATGTAAAAGAGAAGATATTGTGGCTATGCTTCTCATTGTAAGTTAAAGTTACCAAATTATACAGTAAGCTTTGGTAAGAAATGTTTTATTGATTCTTTGAATTTAAGATTTGTCTACGCTCTATAAAGTTAAAGTTAATTTATACGTATACATGTCCGACCACACCCTTTAGTCCAATGTTCTAAATAAAGAATTTGCGTTTTTTTTTTTTTTTTCATTATAAGCATTTCTGTATTATTATACGCATTTCTGTAAGCATTTCTCTATAAGGATTCTGTATCCCAGACCTTACAGATTCAGACTTATTTATTTATTTTTTGGTTAAACGACTGCATGTTCACACATAACTATTCATCTCTCCAAATGTCTCGAAACTCAACATGTTTGAAAATTGTCCTAATTAATGTTTTTTTTTCTTTCAAATCAGTCACCTATTTTGCGCATATGATTTGCAGGCTATTAAGAGACTGGCAATTCACAAATTGCCTTATTCGGAAATTGAGAAACATTGGTATAGAGTTAAAACTACATTGGATCAGAAAGATAATTCCATTTTGGGCTCTATAAACTAAATTCAACAAGTTATACAGTCGAAAAAAAATAAAATTTCCATACTTTTTCCGCGAATATGGAATATAAGTAATATAAGATCACTTTCCTTCATCGAAATATTTAAAAAGTATGAACTTATGTTTCTATATTTCTATACTGTAGATGATTTTTTTTTCTTACTATATAACTATCAAAATCGTATTAAAAACAGTCATCTGTAAATTTGTAATTTTGATTTAAAATAATTTAAAAACCTTTCTCATTTTCATTTCCATTGTAATAAAGAATGACAAGAATGTACAATAAATAAATTATATTTGTCACTTGTAAACCTAGGTATAAGTGTTTAATTTAAGTTTTCACAATAAAAATATTTTATTCTAATTTTGAACGAAATTTTAAAATAACATAAAAATTAAACACTTGTAATTATTCTTCAATATTTTCTAGCTGAAATGATAAATGCAAAATATTCTGAAATTTAAATAACGAAAGATTATTAATTTTTTAGGAGATATCGTTACCGTTAAAAAAAAAAAAAAAAAAAAATATATATATATATATATATATATATATATAGATTTAGTCAAATTTATTTAAAGAGTTTGTATATTTAAAACTAATTTTAAATAATCCAAAAAATATTTTTTATGCATTAGAAGGAAAAGGTGAACATGGTATAAGAAAAAGAATAAAAAAGAATACATTTAGTTAAGAATTAATAGTAGCATTCTAATTATTAAAAACCAGTTAGCAATTTTGATATGAGGTTTATAATTTTTTTTTCGACTTCAATAAAGTAAGACATTATTTCGAGTCGTTTTTATATAATTTACATTAAAAAAAGTTTTTTATTTTGATAAATTGTAAAGTAAATTTCCTTCTACAATATAATAATGTGTATTCATTTATATTATATATTTTGTATTATGTATTTGTTATATTTTTTGTTTATATATATATATATATATATATATATATATATATATTCAATATATACATATATATATATATATATATATATATATATATATACAATATATATATATATATATATATATATATATATATATATTCAATATATACATATATATATATATATATATATATATATATATATACAATATATATATATATATATATATATATATATATATATATATATATATTCAATATATACATATATATATATATATATATATATATATATATATATATATACAATATATATATATATATACATATACAATATATATATATATAATATATATATATATATATATATATATATATATATATATATATATATATATATATATAATATATATATATATATATATATATATATATATATATATATATATATATATATATATATATATATATATATATATATATATATATATATATATATATATAATATATATATATATATATATATATATATATATATATATATATATATATCTATATATATATATATATATATATATATATATATATATATATATATATATATATATATATATATATATATATATATATATATATATATATATATATATATATTTATATACAGGGTGTTTCAAAAAATTCTCCTGAAAAAATTTAAACAAGTGGAATGTTGGACTATTCTAGAATTTGTTATTGTTATATGTACGCCGGTTTTCAGAAATAATTTGATGATTGACTAATATATGCAACATAAGCAAATGAAGTTTTAAATAGTATTCAGATGCACAGAAAATTCACTGGTCAGTCTTTTATTGTTGAAACGTGTAAGGAAATTTTATCGAATTACGCTTGTCAACAATGAAGCTTTAATGAACAGAAAGTTTACTGGTCAATCTGCTTCACTATTGACACATGTAAGGAATATATATCGAATTGCGCGTGTCAACAATGAAGCTTTATTAACAGAAAGTTCAATGGTCAGTCTGCTTCATTGTTTACACGTGTAAGGGAGTTTTATCGAATTGCACGTGTCAACAATTAAGCTTTAAAGTATAGAAAGTTTACTGGTCAGCCTGCTTCATTGTTGACACGCGTAAGGGAGTTTCATCGAATTACACTTGTCAACAATGAGAATGAATATTATGATAGAAAAAAAATCATGTCGTAATTCCTTGGAATAACATTTTTTTATTGTACTGGGATACTACCAAAGGAATTAATATATATCCATGTTCCAAGAAATGAACTCAGCCGATTACGCTGCATGTTCAAGCTAAAATACACAACCTACTAGTGTACATTAGCTTAATTTTTTTACATTTACTTTATCTTCATCTGTTACATATAAATTTATGTGTGCTAATTTTGCATTTTAGTTTTAAGGAAATTTTAATCTATTTCCATTGGAACATATTTTCCAAGGCGTGCCCGTGCGAAAATTTGATTTATTCTTCCATGTTAGAAAATTTTAAATTTTAAATAAGTAACGAAGTTTACAAATCGGAATAATTTATTCTGTGATGTACCGAAATCACTGACCAACATTGCCTTTGATATAAATTATATTTTAAATCGTGATGAAATTTTCTTTAATATGCATACTAAAACGTAAATTTGTCTTACATTCCCCTGTGTAAGAAAAGTGTAAATTTCGAATAGCTATATTTAGAAAATAGAATATTTATAATTAATGGCTTTAATTTAAGCATCCTATTTTTTTTTATTATTCGGTGGCTTTTATAACTATAAATTACAATTATACAAAGTTTTTACTTATTATATAATAGGTAAATATTTTTACGTATTCACATCTTTTCGCAACAACACGCTTCATGAATACTTTAGTTATCAATACCTATAGTAATACATAGAACTAACTGGTGTTTCTATTACCCATACAACACATAACGTTTCAGTTATGTTGCAAAAAACTTACAATCTTTCAAAACGTAACACGTTTTAACATTTGCCCTTTTCGATTTTCTATCTGTTAAGTGATTGTAACGTTTCTGTTACGTATCTGATTTTTTGTTACGATCGCGGACATTTCTACGTTTTTGAAACTAATCGGAAAGCAATCTGAATGTTTTTAAATGTTTCGGAAATGTTTATAATGTTTCAATGTTATATGATTGTTACGTTTCTGGAACATTTTGTGTTGTTAGGGATACAACAATACATAACTATTTCATGGTTTAAACTTGAATTTCGAATAACTTACGGCACTTCCGAAATAGAATGCGCATAATTAATAATGTTTATCTAAGCTTTATAAATGTAATTTAAAACTTTTGTCATATATTTACGACGAAAATGTTCCATATAGTTCCCATTCATGTATAATTTTGACTTTTCTTTATTGTTATGATAATGTTCAATCACGAATAACTTAAAGTATTCAAAGAAAAATATTTACATTTTATATACTATATGTAGGCATCATAAATGATATTTTTTTTAAATGATTCGGCAGCTTTAATAACTATAATATACACTTATAGAAAATATTTACTTATTATCTAATAGGTAAATACTTTTACATAGACACATTTTTCCGCATCAACATGCTTCATGAATGCTTTAGTTACCAATGCCTATAGTAAGACATAGAACTTACTAGTATTTCTATTATATGGCAGTACATAACAATTTTATAGTATAAACTTGAATTTCGAATAACTTACGGCACTTCCAAAATAGAATGTGCATATTAAATTATGTTTATGTCAGCTTTATAAATGAAATTTAAAACATTTGCCATATATGTACGAGGAAAATGTTCCATATTATTCATATACATGCAACATTTTGACTTTTCTATATTTTTATAATAATATTAAATCATGAATAAATTCCAGAGTATTCAAAAAAGAATATTTATATTTAAAATTCTGTATGTTGGTCTCATAAATGATGTTTTTAAATATATTCGGTATCTTAATAAGAAAATGTTAATTTCAAATAACTTACGAAGTCTCTAAATTAAAATCTGAAATTTAGTATTATAAGAGATGTTTTAAAACCAGTCTGACCATTTTATAACTATTCGTTTTTGAGTTATTGTCTACTCACACTACCAGACTAGCACACTAACACTAATTTAAAAAACATTTAACTAACACCAATAAAAAAAAAAAAAAAAAAAAAAAAAAAAAAAATCTGCGGACGGTTACCATATAGATTTTGTAATTTTTGGATTTCATGCATGTTAAAACGTGCAAAATTAACATAAAAATAATCATTACGGATACCTTAGTTAAACACCGTTAATATGATTATCGAACCAATAAGTATTTCCATTATGTGGTAGTATCTGTAAGTTTCAATATGAGTATTTTTGCCTCTGAAATATAATCGAAATAAAATTATCTTAACCGAATAAAAAATACCCTCTTCGTAACACCATTTTGTACGTTTAAAATGGTCGGAATATTATTTTATGCAATCAGATTTAGCAATTTCATTATATCCTAGTAATATATATCCTAGTAATCATATTCAACAATAATTAAACCGTTATATGATTGAATAAGTATATATATATATACTAGCAGGCTACGCCCGCTTCGCTGGTCACTATTTTTAAATGAATCACAATAATTAATGAATTCTCAAAATTGCATTAATTTTTATCATGTGATAAAAAAAGAAAAAAAAAATCTGATCAGGAAAAATGTCGCACCGGGTCCCCACTGCCTTCGGCAGCGTAGACCCGTGCACTGCGCGCAAGTATTCCTTCACCATCCTTATGACTTCTCAAAATTCCATGTTATTACTCATAAACTTTCATTCTCAAGAAAAGGAATTAAAAAATATATCATTTAGCATCGGGTAAAAACTCACACCGGGACGCCACTGCCTTCGGCAGCGCAGACCCATGCGCGCTGCGCGCGCACGTTTGAGGATATACGTGCGCTGTACACGCATATTCCTTCTCAACTCAAACTTTTATTAAGAAAATTAAATTTTAAAAAAATCTTTTATCATCGGGTAAAAACTCGCACCGGGTCCCAAACCCATGCGCGCTGCGCGCCTATTCCTTCCCCACCGTTCCAGCCCCTCCTAATTAACTTGCATATACCAATTTTGAACGGTCTTACTCAATTAGCTGAGATGCAAAAGAAAACCTGATCAGGACACTTTAAATTGTAAATCAGGTGAAATCTCGAATTCCACTTTCGATAATGTAAAAGAACTTTAAAATATCTTTCGAACGATGTATTAAAAATAATTTAATCATAATTAGAATATGAAATATTGAAATTAAAAATATTACAGCGCCATCTGGCGGTAGAAATTTCTGTAATCTATTGTTCCATTCCAGATCAACAAAGCTTTCAAATGATGTATTACTCATGAAATTATTTTAATTAGTAGATGAGATACAAAAGAAAACCTAATCAGGACACCTCAAAACGTGTAAATCGGGTGAAATCTCGAATTCCATTTTCGATAATGCAAAAGTACTTTAAAATGTGTATCAACTAAAATAAGCTTTCAAATGATGTATTACTTATGAATTTTTTTAATTAATAATTGAGATACAAAAAAAACTGATTCAGGGCACCTCAAAACGTGTAAATCTGGTGAAAACTTTCAATAATTTAAAAGAACTTTAAAATATCTTTCGAATGCTGTATTAAAAATAATTTAATCATAATTAGAAATTGAAATATTGAAATTTTAAAATATTACAGCGCCATCTGGCGGTACAAATTTCTGTATTCCACTGTTCGAAAAGCTTTCTAATGATGTATTACTTACGAAATTATTTTAATTAGTAGCTGAGATACAAAAGAAAACTAATTCAGAAGACCTCAAAACGTGTAAATCTGGTGAAAACTGTCGATAATATAAAAGAACTTTAAAATATCTTTCGAATGATGCATTAAAAATAATTTAATCATAATTAGAAATTGAAATATTGAAATTTGAATGTAATACAGCGCCATCTGGCGGTAGAAATTTCTGTAATCCACTGTTCGATTCCAAATCAAAAAAAGCTTTCTAATGATCTATTACTTATAAAATTATTTTAATTAGTAGCTGAGATAAAAAAAAAAACCTAATCAGGACACCTCAAAACGTGTAAATCGGGTGAAATCTCGAATTCCATTTTCGATAATGTAAAAGTACTTTAAAATGTGTATCAAGTCAACAAAGCTTTCAAATGATGTATTACTTATGAAATATTTTTAAATTAATTTCTGAGATATAAAAGAAAACTGATTCAGGACACCTCAAAACGTGTAAATCTGGTGAAAACTTTCGATAATTTAAAAGAACTTTAAAATATCTTTCGAATGATGTATTCAAAAAAATTTAATCATAATTAGAAATTGAAATAATGAAATATTGAAATTATAACAAATAATTAGCAATAAACTAAAATTGCGACTATAATTTGAGATTTAAACTATCCTATCTCTCAAGTTGGATCGAACTGCACATGGTATGCGAATTTTATTATAATCGGTTAAGTGGTTTAGGAGTCCATTGAGGACAAACATTGTGACACGAGATTTATATATATTAAGATATATATATATATATATATTAAATTAACATAAAAATAAATGATAAAAATTATTAATTTGCATAAAATAGGCGCTAAAGCAGCACTAAATTTATATACAAAAGTAAAACTATGAATTTAATTTATGATAAATGAAGTTATGAAAGTGGAATATGAAAACAACAATAATAACTTTAACAGTGTTAATAAACAAGAAAATAAGATAAAATTAACACCTTTCAAGCTACAAAAATTTCAAGTTATGCTGTGTTTTCTTCGTCAGCAGGTGGGAACATAGCTATTAAAAGAACTATGCAGTACTAGCAGGTTTCTGAAGATATGTGATTGTATTCTGGTGTATGCTAACTTGACATATCTTCAGAAACCTGCTATTACTACATAGTTCTTTTATAAGCTGTGTTCTCACCTGCTGACGAAGAAAACACAGCATAAATTGAAATTTTCAGCTTGAATAGTGTTAAATTTATGTAACTATAGTATCTCCCCACAACTAGAGTTGGCAAATTTTCTTTTTCGCCATTTTGAACGATAATGATGTCGTTCTGCATTCATTGTAATATAATTTGGCGACCTGTATGCTGTTTATTCCAGATTTATGATTTTATCATTTATGATTTTATCATATATAATTTATGATTTAGCCGTAATCACCAAAAATAAATCGCTAAATCCAATGGTGGGGAGACACTATAGTTGTTCCGTTAAATTTAACTTATTTTCTTGTTTATTAACATTGTTAAAATTATTTACATTCCACTTTCATTTCTTCACTTATCTTCACTTATCATAATTTAAATTCATAGTTATATATATATATATATATATATATTTATATATATATATTATTTATTTATTTATATATTTGTGTGTGTGTCTCTACGTATATGATTAAATATTTGTAGCAATAATTAACTTTTTTATATCATACATCATTTTTAAATCCTTTTAAGTCTGCTACGTTATTTTCCTTTATAATTAAAGGAACAAATGAGTTTTTCTATGATGAACAGAAATGCACTGAAAAGCAATTACGGTTAAACAATTTCCCCCTAAGCGATACTTTAGGGTAAGAAATTGTTTGAGTATCAAGGGAAATCTGCAAATAGACGTTCGAATTATTTACTCGCAGAAGAAAATTATTTTATTTAATGCAGAATAATGTGTTCTAAATTTATTACTGAACTTCTACAAGTTTATAAAATAATGGCTTTTTTTTTTACACATTAACAGGATTTCACCATCGAAAATTAAATTAAATAAAAAAAAATCTGCGAAAGATAAATTTTTTTAGTTCCCTTATAAAATAACTATTTGTTATATGCAAATTATATTTCACTCAGTTGTTCATGAGAAACACATACTTTCAAATGTCAAATATGTCCTAAACTAAGTTAGTAACGATTGTAAGGCGTGAAAAAATCTAAAACTATAATTTATGTGAAATCAAAAATCTATAATTATATATATATATATAATGATTCTGTAGCAAGGGAAACAAATAAATCACATTACAATAATATAAAATAAAGGCTTACACGTCGTTAAAATCACCAGCGAAAAAAAAGAAATATATATATGTGTATATATATATATATATATATATATTAAGAAGCAAATTGATTTTGTTGCGATAAGCGTACCATCATCAGTACAGAACACGTAGTTGAACCGAACATTTACAGCATTATACCGCCATTTTCTGCATTAATGACGGTACGATTAATGATACTGAATCTACAGTTTGATTCTTAATATATTTTTTACACTGGCATTTTCAACGTTGTGTAAATTATATTTATTTTATATTTCTATTAGCATTAAGACTGGTTATGTATTACATTACTACTAAGTAAATTACGCCATGGTATATTTTGAAGTAAATGTTTTGTATTCATATAAACATAGAAAAATTAAGTATTAAAAATAAACATTATATATATATATATATATATATATATATATATATATATATATATATATATATATAAAATTTTTAAGGCGAATATGTGTACGATATAAAATGATATAAAATTAAAGATTATTAGAATACAACGTAAAACAGAGAAAGCTAGCTCTAAAAGCTGCTTAGCTAAACAAAGTTTTTATTAAATATGATGCATTTAAAACAAGTATTTATATATATGAATTTAAAATTAAAATTTGAAGATTAGAAAAACAAACAGGGGAATTACAAACCAATGTGCAAAATTGCTACAAAAGGAAATGTTAAACTTGAATATAGGAATAATTTAACAAATGAAATGAAATAAAACCTCAAAACACACAGAAGCCTTCATCAGGGAGGCTTTTCCGTGTAGGAGTTAAAGAGAAGTTTCTGAAAGGATAGTAGCAATTAGCCAATAACGAACCTCAGCCCCCAACTTCTCACCAAACAGAAAACCACCTTTAACAGAATAGAAATCTAACAGATCTAAAATAGATCGAAAGAGGAAAACACTCAAACATTCGGTTATAAGTTAAGACATGACAGTTAATTTGTAAGGATTTTAAGAGCTATTTTTAAATCACAATTATTATTGTATAAAATGCGAATTCTTTTAAACTGTGTGAACATATGAAAGATACAAAATATTTGTAAAGAAATCCTACAGTCAAGGTCGTTAACTAAAAGGTTTAAAGCCATTAAAATAAAAGGGAGGGGGGGGGGGGAATTTAAAATTTATTATAATACGTAAAACAGAGAAATCTCCTGTTGGTTTTTCTAATCTTCAAATTTTAATTTTAATTTCATATATATAAATACTTGTTTTAAATGTGTCATATATATAAAAATACACACACACACATATATATATATATATATATATATTTATATATACATTACTATATGGAAGCTATTTGGGATCTGATAATTTTGGTCATTCATATGCTTTCTGACAACAATATTTTTTAAAGAACAAGCATGTCAAAATGTTATTTTAGTGTGGGGCACTGTTAATACCTGAACTTTTTTCGCAATACTTAAAAAAATAATAATAATAATAAAATAATTATACTAAATTTTCACACACCTCATTACAATTTATGTGGACTAAGCCTGCGTTTTTGCTTCTTATAGCAACATGCTTTAAACTAGTTTCTCAATTATTCACTACCTAGAAATTCTTGCACACTGGTTGATAGATGATTACCCTTAATAAAGACAAAACTGAGGCAATATTTCTTGCGTTTGTCAGTAACGTAGCACAAGATAGCAAGTATACTTATAAAAGTGAAATCTGTAGTCTTAATTATTATCTTAGACCAAGATCTCACTCTTAAACAAAGCATCAATATTACGTGAAACAAGTTTGGATCTGCAAAAAATAAAATAATTAACCTGCTTGCTCGAAACACCACTTTTAGCTATAAAAATAAAACGATTCCCTCTGCTCCATATTTAGGTTCCGTAATTGCAATAAAACCCATACCAAGTCAGCCATTAAAACTCAAATGCAGCCATTTATTAAATAATTGACATGATTTCGCAAGTTCAACATTTTGATATTTATATAAAAATTTCCTCTTCGGATGTAAACGATTTGTACCACACCTTAAAATTAACTTTCATGGGTCTTTAACATAAATTCTCAACCATGCTTTGAACACACTATCTACACATGACTAAAATGATCTTTTAAATAGATGTAGCCCCAAACAGGCTTAAAACTCAACTCCCTTCTTTAATATTTTATTTGACCTTTTCATTTCTCGCTTTTTTAATTCCGTGATGTATTTTATTAATTTACTTTTAGATTTTACTGTTGAAAAACGGGAAAAAAATCTCATAAAACTTTTTCTAACAAATGTAAAAGTTATTTTTGTAAAGCTAATTGTTCTTTGGATATCGCAATACTATCCTCAACAATCATTTGACTTAGTAAAACTTGTTTCCATTTGTTGCGATTTCATTTTTTGTTTTTATATGCATTGTTGTTCCTATTCTATATTTTTGTTTCTTTTTTTCCCTCAGACAAAGCAATTTTTGATTTCCACAACTCTTTATTTTTTCCTGCTTTTATGCAAACAAAAATGAGCGGCAATGACCACATGCACTTCCATTCTTCAGTGTTAAAATAGGGTTGATTAAGAGAAAGTAAACGATTAGGGAACAACGAGTGACTGGTTGTTTACCAAATCCTAATCTGAAGATCAATTTCGTACATTCCTTCCAACCTTTTAGTCTCCTCCTCACTGCTAGTCCAAGGAAACGTGGTTACGCTTACACTGCAAGTCAAAAAGTTGAATAGACGAAATGATCGATAATTTCCAGTCACTGCAATTCTAGATGGTGAAACAATATTCTGAATATTCTGAATCCTTTGTATTTTGAGAAATCCGCGTTTCGTGTTCTAGAACTGAGACGTAATATATTATTATAGTTGCTAAATTTTTCACCGTGTATTCTCATTTATTTACAGATATTTTTAAATATGTTTCTCCTCTATAATATAGGGAAACGCTCTAGAATTCTAATAGAGATTTCTAAAACTCGCTTTCGATGGAAACTAGAATTTACAAGGTTGACATGGTGGGAATTTAAGGAGTATAACTTAGTTTTGAGAAGCATAATTATTTTAAATATAAATTACAAACTTATGTGTATTTATATTTTGTTTTAATATTTCATATACATTATGATGTCAAACACGTAACGAATTGTGAATCTACCTTTAATCACACAAATATGTTTAAATTGTAAATTTTATTACACATTTAATCCTATTTTATTTAGTCACAAATTTACGTTTATATACTGTGTATGTTCCCGTATGCACATGCTTTCATTTCGAATTAAGTACAACTGCAACAGATTTATGGATTCATGGAAACTTTTCATTTCAATGATGTTGCTGCACCATAAATAACAAATTTGTAATTGACCAAGTTTATCTAGATGTTTCGTATGAAAATTTGAAAAGTGTAATTATTTAATTAATAGAAAAAGTATTGAATAAGTTTATCTATTTATTGTACACCTCGTTATTTATTTATTTATTTATTTATTTTAATTGCATGCCTATTAATCTATAACAGGAAAAAAGATAAACTGCGATTGAATTATTTTGGAACACACTGTGTACACACAAACACATTAATAACGAAGCAAATTATAAAAATAAAAAATACATGAAAACAAATGCACATTTTAAGTGCCTACTTAGTGTCTTATTTGTATTCTATGATTTTTTTTCATCTTTTTCTTTTATGTTGCGCCGATTTTCATATAAGAGTGGTAATTCCTCTTTTCCACTACGTTGCGCTATATGCAAACTCATCTTACAGAGTAAAGTTACTTTTCTATACCTCTGTTCCACTTGTACGATAATACCTTAAACCGATTGGTAGTTAAAAGTGTGGGAATAGATTACAGAAAATACACGTTATAAACTAGAAAAGAACAGTGCAAGAAGTATTTCATGTAAAAAATTGAGTAACATCATTTCTAAGGTGATTTGACTCCGCTGAATACGAATTTGACTGTTTCCAAAGCCAAATTTAGGACGGAAGTCCAGTTTCCAAGATGGCGGTTAAAACTGTTTTAAAACTTTTTTGTGGTGGGAGGAATCATAAGCTAAGAAAATTGATATGTTGTATGTCTTTAGGTTGTATGTTATATTATTTGTGTGTTAGTTTGTTAGTGTCTCGGTTTGTTAGTTAGTTTGTCTCTATACGTGATATCGCAGGAACACATTATCACAAAGTGATCAGACCTGTTTTAAAATATTTCTTATAACATCAGCAGGAACTTTTGTTGATTTAGACCATTCTAATTTAAGAACTTCATAAGTTATTTGAAATTTACTATTTTTACAACATAGGCGAATAGAACAAATTTTAGCTGAAACGTGCATTAAAAGGAATGCAGTTAGTGTAAAGATGCCAAACCAATTTTAAAATATAAGTTTTGATGCTGGGATGAACATAATTAACTATGAAAATTCATGTTTGAAAATTTCGTAAGTTATCTTGAAATTAAGAATTTCTTAACAAGGCAGAATAGGATAAATTTTGAATAAGCCTACATTTTTGTTGAAATTGAAATCGTTAAGATGTCAGACAACTTTTAAAATAAAATTCAGGATATTGTTATGAACATCTTTGATTATGAACTTACAATTTAAAAAATTCGTAATTTGTTAGCTATTTGGGTTTTTCTTCACAGGGCGTAAGGAACACATAGCCTCACATAGCCTCTTATTTTGAAGGCCATTTTCATCATAAAGTAATCAGATCCATTTTAAAATGCATTTATAATTCTATCTTGAGCAGATTTGACTGAAAATATTCGAATTGAAAAATTCCTTACTTTATTCCAAATATAAGATGTTATCAATAGAGCAGAATAAAGCAGAATATTTCCCATAATATTGTATTTTGAGGATCATTATATTGAAAATAGCATGAAATTGCAAGAAATTACTAAACTACTGAACTGACCTAATAAAACAAATTAACAATTAGGATAAGTTAAATGTAAATGTATCGAAGTGAAAAGTGTGTAGCATTTATTCGTCAGATCTGATATTTTTCTTTCGAAATTTTATTTCTTCTGGCAGATTATAGAAATGTTGTGGTTGGACGTCCGAACCTTATCAACAAAGACCACACTGTTTACCATTTCCTGCAAAAAAGGCAGTATATCACAAAAATGACTAATACTACTAAAAGTCACTTCCTTCAATATCACAATTTTATTATCACTATTATGACTAAAAATACTAAAAGAGACTACCTTAAATGACACAATTTTACTATCAAATTGTTTTTTAAAGTGTAAAATATTACTTAAAAACCCATAATACATACAAAATAATTTACGTAATACACGTTCAAACATTCAAAACCATATATCTGACGGATTTTACATTTCAAATACAAGAAGAAGAATGAAGCGCACGTAAACACAATGGCGGCCATCTCGGGCTCTATTTTCGAAATCATGCACCCCAAGCTTAGTGTAATAACATTTTGAGCATTACAATGTGTTTGGCATCATAGCATTATTTTAAGACAACGATTAAGGGAGATTTGGCGGCCATCTTAGATACCGGACTTCTGGTGCAAATTTCGCTTTGGCAGCAGGCAAATTTGTATTCAGTGGGGTCGAACAACACTGAAAACATTGTTTCTTTAATTGTTATATGAAACGCTTCTTGCACTTTATAGAGATGAATTTCCTACATTTGGGTAGTTTATTTTATTACGTTTAAATATGTGACACATTAGTAAATATTAGGTCTATATACAACAAAATAATTTTTTAATTATATTTATATTACATTAAAAAGCAGATTAATTTTAGAATGAATTTTATAATTAATATTCAAATTTACAATTTAACACTGCGATTTATTTTTCTTTTTACTTTCAATGAATATTAATTTTCATTTTGTATTACGTTGTTTTCATTTAAGCACTGGGATTAACTAGCATTAATATTCGGTTTGGTTTATCACAATAATCATAATTAAAACGGTTGAAACTGTAATATGCGTCATGGCACCATCTAATTTTAAAGTATGAAGATTTTTTAAATATTTTTTTTTTTTTTTTTTTTTGGTGAATATTTTTTATTAATATTAAAAAATGTATTTAAACTATCGGGTATGTGCTCCGGGAATAACAATCGAGTTCGTATTACATGTAAATAAGAAAATTGAAATAATATGTTTGTAATATTTAAACATGCTCGAGGAAAATTTTCTGATAAAACTGGCGTTATAACAGCATTAAATTTGTTATTTCTTTTAAAAGTTTGGCCACTTTATTGTTTTTTTTTTTTAATAATTTATATTGTGCACCAAAATTTATTATTTATTGAATAGATTCATTTACATAAGTGATGAACTATTTTAATGTTGATTATTTCGATTATTAAATGACATATTAACTTTACTCTATGAACTTTACTCTATTTTTCGTGAATTTGTTTTATCCTGCGTGCGTAAGATGTTAACGAATAAAGCGTTGGATTCTGGTACCAACATTCCGCGAAAAAGAAGACGCTATCGACGACAGTTGGAACGCTTTATGAATTCTTGTGAGATTTTGATACAACTACGTTTTAGTTTTTTTATTTGTTAAGCTTTATATTATGAGATTTTATAAGTGATCATTTAAATACCGTGATAAGCGAAGTGCGGAAACTATATTATGTATTAAAACATAAAATAAGCAATTATTATTAAATAAATTCTACATTAAAATCCCTCTCTCTATATATTTATAATATAAATATCAATTTATTGAAAGTCGTTGTTATTATTTTAGCAGCAACATTCTACTTATTTCACTAATACATAAAGTATAAGAAAACCGGTTCTATTAAAATTATTATTAGTAGACAAATATTGTACGAGCATAAGAATGTTTACTATCGAGAAACTGTTAAAAAGTTATTGAACAGAAGCATAATATTTAGAAATAAATTATCCTCAACTATGAGAGTACACTCCACAGAACTCTGGAAATTACCGATTTTCGATATTTGCAATGTCTAAACATTTAGCCTATGAGTCATTGACTAACAAGATATTTCTTCCTATCAATTATTTCATCAAATGGCATATTTATTTACGTTAGAAATGTTTCACTTTCACATTAATATAAATCATCTACTTATCGTATGTAATCAGGGAAATTTTCTCGATACCGATCGATACCAGTATGTATTATCATAGTTCAAATTTAATTTCTTAGGCGTATTTATGATATAACATTAATGTTTGAAAGGTTGTTCTTTCATTGTACACTGTGTAATAAATTTAAGGACAGAAGACTTAAATTAATTTATTTATAGCTAGATAATTAACAATTGATTGCAGAATGAATTTTATTTTCGGATAGGAAAGGAACATATGTTTGATTTAAACTGAATAATAATTCACGCATTTCTATTTTATTATATATAGGGTGAAGTCGGGTAAGTGTGTAACTCTTTGGCATTGTTCTGTTTCAACCCCAGTTTCCCCAGTTGCTGTTAAATATTTGAAAATATTTGGACATAAACTACACTCTATTGATGTTAAAAAAAATATCGTCATTTTTATAATTGTACCATTAAAAAAAAATGCAAGTATTGTGTTTCGTAAATTTACTTTCCCATTGTTTTGAACAAGTGTAAATGTGCCTATTGTACCCATAACATAATATTAAATGATGTATAAGTAAAGTTTTCAGATAGAAAAATCTTTGATGAACTTCGAACACTTTGGATTTCTAAAACATATCAACTCATTACAAAATTGCAAATTTTTCGTAACCATACAAGTAGCACTTTTAGCAAAATTATTGAAGCAAAATTATTGAAGCATTAGCAATAATTTGTATTTAAAAGATATGCACCTAATACTATTTTGTTAAGTAAATATTTGGCGAGTCATGATCTTATGTTGTATGCTGTTTATAAATAAGTAAGTTGATACAAATTATTGATCAAACTAATAAATAAAAAAATAAATAAAATGAAGAATGTCGATGTGTCCATAACTTTGTTTCTGACTGTACACCTTAACCAGTTAAGTACTCCAAAAAACCTGCAAAATCTTACAGGATTTAGGTTCTATTAAATATTAAAATGCTTATATTTTCTATTAAAAATAAAAGCAAAGTATGTATATATACGTTCTACTGTTAAGGTGCTTGAAACAGCATACTAATTGCACTTTCTTAACGTGCAAAATTCCTCGTGAGAATGTAACTAAGGGTGTTAAACCAAAACGCTCAAGAATTATACTGAACTTGAGGTTATAATCGAAATTTACGTACAAAACATAGTTTTCTTATCAAAAACTGTGAAGTCTTTTTCTTGTCATTAAAATAATGTATTTCTAAATAAGCAACTGAGCAAAATATATATATACATATTTTATTTAATTATCTCTTTGATAATGTATGTTGCTGTTTTACATTTTATCCCATTCGTGCCCAGTGTACTTAATATCAAAGTCATTCAATTATAATCATTACTACAATTGTTAGTTTTATCACATTAGTATAAAGAATTTATTAATTTGCTTGTAAAATAGTAAATGTAAATTTCTATTTCGTACTTGAAAACAAATATTTAAAGTTGTTTTGTTCTTTCATATATTAAAACAGCTCATCTATATTTGTGTTATAGATGATAATTGTGATACAAATGAATGTATAATTTTAAAATTAATATATTTTGACTAATAACAGAAAACATTACTGTGACATTTTAAAACACACACTGTTTACTTTTCTTTCACCTTTCACATAAAAGAAGTATGACAGTTTTCTTGTGCATTGTGCCAAGTTTTGTTACAAGCAAGGCTATCAGAAATATATCTTGCTGACATATGTTTTGACACAATCATATTAATATTTCTGTTATTGCTTTGTGTTATTTATTTATTTGTTTACAAAAGAGGAGTAACTTAATATTCGAACATAATTCTTATTAATATTATATATAGTTATGCGGCATTACCTGCTATAGCAGAATTAGTAATACATGTGGATACCTCTTTTTACAGTAAAAAAGTATATGTTAACAAAATTCTTATTTTACATTGTTCAATAATATTTTTCAACATTTTAATACAATTTTCATAGATAAAAAAATTTATAATTTTTTTTTCTAAAAATAGCAACATAACACAATGCATTATGGGCAAATCACCAGTATATTTTACATACCTTACACATACAATGTGTTAGAATAGCATTCGTCGTTTTTTACTAGACCACATGAAGTAACTCCAATCCTATTGTACAATATTTGGAAAAAAGACCCTGAAAACATTTCAATCCATGCTATACATTTATTTATTTATTAAGTATTTAACTAGCAAAGCCCGAATTCCGAATGCGGGAAATTTTTTTAAATCAAACTCGAAACGTACAAAACTTTGCCTGATGCTCCCTGCGTGCCAATAGATCAAAGTTTGTTAACGAAACCATTCTTTAATTCATGAAATCAATGGATGTAGTGAATCAACGAAGGTTTTTCTCGCTTCGCTGGTCATTATATTTAAAGGAAAATATTTTCTGTATCGCTTTACGAACAAAAATGAAATTTAAAGAAATCATGAAATTGTTTTAATTGTTTAAAATTGAAAACCATGCCAATTATTTATTTATTTATAATTTAAATTAAATTATTTACTGTTTATCAATTATTTTATTATTTCTTTATGCATTTGTATTTATTCTGTTAAATGAATACAAATGTTTCATGCATTTATAAATTACATATGTTAAAGAAAGTTACAATATTTAACAGAATAAGTTTAAAATATATATTTTTTTTTTCGGTAGATATTTTATGAATAATTTGAAAAAAAAAAAATATATTTTAACAGGCTTAAATTTTTTATGAGTACTTATAACGTTCAAACATGATGTTAAGCTCTGTCATGGTACGCATCACACAATCATTTATGTTAAACAAAAGTTTACCACAGTAAAATTTAAGGAAAAAATTTTAGCATATGTGGCATGGCGTAGCAGACATTTAAGACCGTGTATATACATATATATATAATCTGTCATTTTAAAATAGCATTAAATGGATGATTTATAACAAGGGAAAATATCTGTAATTATAAACTTTATATTTATTTACAAATTGATTTTTATATACAATGCACTTTAAATAATTATGTCGTTTTTAAACCACGTATTATAATTCTAATAATAAGTATTTTTTTTGTTTTAGCAGCAATGAAGCACTGGTCTACTTTCTAATGAATTTGTTTTAAAATTTCACAATATTTGTTATCTTACTTTTCAAGAATAAACAACTTTATTTCGTAACAGCGGATTTTCTATTTTTTTTTTCTATTGCGTCATTTGTTTTGACCGCAACGCTTTTTCAAAACTTGTTTGACAGAATTTATCAACTTTAATGAGGCACTTATCGAGAATTATAAAAATATTGCTTAGCTAAAAAATACTATTTTCTGCTATTATTTATCCAGTTTTGCTTCATATTTCACTTAAAATCTAAATTAATTTCTGGCATTTTTTTTCTTATTAAGACAATGATAGTTTATATATTTACACTTAATATATATTTTTTTTTCTCTTAAAAGAATATTTTGGTACAGAAAACAAATTAGAAAATTATGTCATTATAAACAATTTGCATGAAAAATACTTTAAGAAAAATTTTATTTCAAGGAATATTTTTTCTTGTACTTAATTTAATAGTAATATAATTGAGAAGAATTAGTAATAATAAGATTAAAGTACTGTTTATAATATTGATTAAAAATGTAATTAATTTTTAAAGATATTCTTAAGGGTGCAAGATTTTATACACATTTTAATAGAACTACAGTACGCAATTGTATTATAGTCTCTAATTCTAAATTTACAGTTGGTTATCACTAATAAGTAAAAGTTATGACTTCTTTACCGCCGCTCCTTGTCGGTCGGGAGACTTGTCTCTAGCGGCCCTTGTATATATATATATATATATTAAATAAACGTTCTGGAGGAGGGGACTAGCATATCTAGTATCGTCCGACACCACTCCTGAAGTGGGGAGCGGCCCGTCCTTTTTGTTAATCCCTGTTAATAAGTAACAGTAAAAAATTAAGAAATTTCTTACATCATTCAATGTTTGTGTTTTTTGTCAATGAAAACCTCGCAGTTGCCAATTTACTATCTAAAACATAACAGTTGTTCAGAAAATTCAATTATATATATATTTTTTAAATTAATCTGGGAGAATAATAATAAGAATTTTATAAGAAATTAACAGGAACAAAATAGTAATAATAATGTTCTTTAATTTAAATTAATAAACTCCCCAAATAAGTTATCCGACAAACAATGAAATAATTATTTTCCCAAGAGCTTAGTAAAATTATTTATTTAGATCTCGTTTTTCTGTAGTTAATTAGCAGTTATGTATATTTATTTTTACTAAAACGTAACATTAACATCTGTTGCAAAACAGACAAAAATCCTAATTAATATTTTTAACAAATTATGATTATAAACTGATATATTCCATATAAATATTGAGTTAATAAATCAAATTTGTCTTTAGAATGAATAATTAAATTTCAAGTATTATGTATTTTATTTGAACATAATTATTTTTTGCTACTTATTCAATAATTATTTCGAAACCTATTTCATTTTTCTGTAAAAAACTATTACCATGAGATGTTTAATACATTTCAATGACTTCGTTTTTAATTAGTATTAAATTACGCGTTTTCGAAAAACTAATTAATAGTTAATGAGGAATCAATATTTTGTAATACTCGAGAATACATAAGACATAAATAATAAAGTATATGTGGGAATACATATATAATTAATACTTTTTTTTTTGTGTGTGTGTATGTGTGTTATGCTGCTTTTGTAAAGATTTATCTCTGAAGAAAAATCTGCACGGGAATACTTAATTTGTATTCAAATTACTTGTGAACTGTAAAAAATGTCTTTACTCAATTTGAAGAGAGTACATGATGAAGAGTTTAATTTTATGTTGGTATTAGATTTAATTCGTCCGTGCGTTGATTTAATTCATTAAAATTGTTCTACATTATAATAAGGTAGAGTTTATACATTTTAAAGTTCCAATTAATAATAATAATAACAATAATAATAATAAAAATAAAGATAAATTCTCTGCAGTTTGCGCGCATTAATTCTTAGATCATTTTTACAAATCAGGAATGGGAGCAGAATAATACTGTTGCTACGAACCTGCCTCTAAAAAATAAATTTTTTTAAATATTTATTTCTATGTTATTTAATAATTTCGACCTACTTTTACAAGTTCCGCATTTTAATTAAGCTCTAAAGAAATTTTGAAGTGATACCTAAAGGATGCGCCGGAATGCTTTGGTACGTATTGGAAATTTTCCAAATATGTCGTGTGAAGTTTCAAGAAAATATTTGTCCCAATATAATAATGTAGTTATAACGCAACCACGTTTCACACGACTAGTATTGAGGACGAATCCAAAAATTTTGAGAGGTGTCAAATAGACTTGCAATATAGGTTTTGGTATTATAAAGTCTTTCGGAATTCCCATATCTGTACTTTCTTTCAACCACAAGAAATAACCCCCTATTTTAACATTGGACTCGTTGAGTCAGCAGTTTTCCAGAATCTCCCATATTCAAATGATATGTGATTGAAGAATACAATATTCTCCCATTTTATTATGTTCGTGCTACATATTTTAAATCATCATTAGAATTTGTTGATTATCAGTGTTTTTTCTTGGAAATTAAAAAAAAAAAAAAAAAAAAAAAAAAAAAAAAAAAAAAAAAATCATCCAATTAATCTTGTTGGTTGTATTAGTTGAAAATTTTCTATGTGAATGTTATGTACATATCAGTTGTATTTAGATATTAATACAAACAAATAAACTTCATAAATTTATTTTAAAATGTTAAATTAAATAATTTTGTTCTGGAAATAAGAAAAAAATAAAGACCAATACGAGCGTAAAAATCACATCCTTCCCAGAAGTGAAAGTTCCCAAAACTAATTTGGCGCCTTATATATGGAAATTGAGATTTTTTTTTCTAAAAAAATATTATTTGAAGTTTTTACTTTAAGATTATTATGCCAATTTACTTTAGAAAGTCAACTTGATTATATACACTATTTAACTATAAAAATATATTTCAGTTGCTCCATCCGATTAAATAAAAGGCAGATATACTTCATGAAAGTTTTTTTTTTTTTTTTTTTTTTTTTTTTTTGCAAATGTGTTTAATTTATTATTTATTACTACATTTTTTTTTTGTTTCTTGGTTTGTTTGTTTATTACGCCCATTCATGCAAATTATCACGTTTATTCTCATTATTTACACACACACACACACACACACACACACACACACATATATATATATATATATATATAATTTTACTATTTCACTTGATGAATATTTCTATATATATATACCGGATATCCCATAAGTCTGTAGCCCTTTTAAAAATTCCTAACTGTTGAAGGCATTAGTAGAATTGAACAGTGTTTGCGCGATATTTATTCTCAAAAAGGGAAATTTTTTTTTTTATAATAAAGAAAACAAAATAGTTAAAAAATTCATTTATAGAAAGCTCTAATTTCCATGAAAAAGTATATTTATTTCCATGCAAATGTTTACGGGCATATAAATACTATCTGTGCTTTCGTCATCACCACAAATTACAATTTGCAAAGCAATTACAACACCGCTAATGGCCTTGAGTGGGCGGATTTTAGCTTACGGAAAACATCTTCACCCATAACACGTTATCCACCAAGTCACCATCGCCATTAAAACTTCATGTATGCACAACTAGGAATCAGAATAGGAAATAAGATGTGTATATCGTAAAATCGTGCAATTTATAGGACTCATATTTGCATGTTTCTCGTTAGTCGCCCTATATCGACGAATAATTCAGCTACTATTTTTTTTTCTTTACAGAAAAAACTCTTTAAGAGAATATTTTCCCACAAACTGCGTTCAATTCTACCAATTACTTCAATAACTATGAATTTTTAAATCGCCTACAGATTTATATGCCACCCGTTATATTAATCCCTTAAACAATTATTACAATTTTTTTTTTTTAATTAAGAAACGAAATTCTTCTTTATAGACTTGTTATGCAAGAATTTATTTTAATGTGTTTTTAAATATGTAACATCAATTTCATAAAATAACTATTTACTTTATTTCACATACAAACGATAAATCATGTTTAAGTTTACTCTGTAATTGTTGAAATATTTGCTGATAAAACATTTTGAAACACTGACTGAGTTTAGTTCCTCTGAGATGCAATCAGCAAGATAATAATCATATTATAGGTTTAACATACTAAAAATAGTTAAACTATTGCGTGATAAAAATTTAGCTTTTATAAAACTGAACGAAAACGGGTTGTGACATGCTTTTGCATTTATTTCCTAGAAACTTACATAATCTCTATGTGAAGCACGCTACGTATACATAGTATAATATATTAATAACTTTATAAATATGCACTTTCAAACTTCTATTTTATGTTTTTTATCATTTGAACTTCATATCACTGTCTTTTTATATAACTGTCATAAATACTTTTCTGAAAATCATGTAGTACATTATAGCACGTATTGATGAATCTGAAGTGTTTTTAATGAAAACACAAAAATCGTATTTTTTTAATATAAGGCTTAATGAATTATTAATAAATTTAGTATTATTTCATTCAGTTTAAAAGAACATATTAAAATGTTTGTTATTCTTTCAAAGCAAAAAAAGATGATAAGTTTAATTAAATCCCTAACAGCACAAAATATTCCAGAAACGTAACAATCATATAACATTGAAACCTTATGAAACCTTCCGAAACGTTTAAAACCGTTCAGATTACTTTCCGATTAGTTTCAAAAACGTAGAAATGTCCGCGATCGTAACAAAAAATCAGATACGTAACAGAAACGTTACAATCACTTAACAGATAGAAAATCAAAAAGGGCGAATGTTTCAGAAAGGTATCAGAGAGCATACTAAAACGTGTTACGTATTTGAAAGATTGTAAGCTTTTTGCAACATAACTGAAACATTTTGTGCTGTATGGGATTATACATTATTTTAAATTATATATAATTTTGAGATTAGAGTTTATTCTATTTTCTTCATTTCATACATAAATATATTGAATATGCTATAAAAAGTTTACAAAATCTTATTCTGATTGATGTGAATTGTACTAACATTTAATTATTTTCTTAAACTGTTAGAACCTAATAGCGTATCTTATTAATTAATGTTGCTATACAATAAAATACAATTTCAATTTCTTGTGGACTACAAAATGTTTTCATTTAGAATTTCGTATACTATTATTTTGGTATGAAAATATATGATTCTTATTTTTAACTTGGTTTATTATTTCTTTTTAATTAAAATTATAGCGGAAATTTATGTGTATAGGTACTGTCAGAAATACTTAAATAGTACACTTGAAATGCTTGCAATATAGGAAATGTAGTTAAAACTTGCAACTGTTTAAATAATTGCATTACTTTTCTTTCATCCCCTTATATGTATATAAAAAATAATAATAATTTTATATATTTAAAGAAATATACATCTCTTCTAGAATATGCATAAAATATTGATTTTAAGTATGTAATAAAGGAATATGTTTAAATGTATACGATATAATTGAGTACACAATTGCGTTGAGTACAAAATTTAATTGAAGATATAATTTTAAAATATAGCCCAGCGTTTTATTGAAGTACACTAAATGTCTCTTCCAACATGTATTTATATTTAAATATAAATAAATAAATAAATAAATAAATAATAAGGTTTTTATTTATTTATTTATTTATTTATATATGGGACTATTTTACCAATTACATAAAGTTTTTTTAACTTAATTTTATAACAAGATTATATAAAATAAAATTAGAATAAATAAAAAATGAATGTTCAAATCAACGATGTGGATACAAGAATCATTCGCCCAATGTGTGTTAAATATATATGTGTGTGTGTTTATCATTTTCAATTTGTGATGTGCTATATATTTAATGTATATATGTATATATATATATATATATATATATATATATATATATATATATATATATATATATATATATATATATATATGCATCTAAGGACAAAAAAAGTCTCGGTTTAAAACGATTATACACTCTGTCACAAAAAAATATATGCACCCAGAAGGAAATGAGCTACAATCACGAAACTTAACATGTGTGTAGTGTATGAAGAGATAAGCAAATGATTAAAGATTCAGAAGAAAAGATCGTTTTATTAAGAAGTTAGGGCATGAAAAAAGTTACAAATCAGTAAGTACTAAAGCCACCTCTGGCAGCTATACAAGCTGAAACACGGCGTGGCATCGAATCAATTAGGTCACCTATATCCCCTGCGGAATATCATGTCATAATCTTTGCAACTGGGCAGTTAATACATCAGTATTCTGGCACGGCTGCAGTTGCCTTCCTAGCACGTCCCAGACGTGCTCTATTGGAGAGAGGTCTGGTGACCTGGCAGGCCATGGGAGTACGTCATATCCTTCAAGACATTGTTGGGAGAGTCCAGCAGTATGTGGACTAGCGTTATCTTACTGATAAATGGCACCTATGCGGCTTGATAGCATAGGCAGCACAACTGGCGTTAAAATGCTGTCCACGTAACTGCAAGCCGTCATAGTGCCTTAAAGGATGACTAGAGGGGATCGTGTGTCCCAACAAATCGCTCCCCCGACTGTCACACCTTGTGTAATGGCTATATGCCGCTCGACAACAAATGCCGGATCAGACTGCTGGCCTGGCCGCCTCCACACGCGTGTGCGATGGTCATCAGCACTGAGACTGAATCGTAATTAACTACGGACGATCACACATTAGGTCGGTCACACTCCAGCTTGCTTTGGGTCGAGAAAAATCCAGTCGACACTGCTTATGATGTGGGGTGAGGGGTAGGTGTCTTAATGGACGTCCGCTGTTCATACCAGCGTCGACCAGTCGTCTCAGAATGGTTTCCCTTGATACTAATGGATGCCTAGAATGTGGTAAATGGCATTGAATCGAGGCTAATGACGCTGTTGGTGCGGACGTGGTCGCTCTTATGATTGCGCGATCCTCGTGTTCATTTGCGCTACTGGGACGTCTTGACCCTCCTCAATGGTTGATACTCCCTTCCGTGACCCACTGTTACCAATCCCCAGCAACTACCATATCGCTCCGAACGAGGTGGCGGCTGATATGTCTGAACGACCAAACTGCTTCTCTGAGGCCTTCTCTACGGCCCCTCTCACTATCCGACAATTGTCTGTACTGCCACCGGTTACGTCTCAAAGGCATCTCAAGTCACTATACCTTCCATTAAAGTCGACAGATTCGTTTGAATAGCTCTACGTTGCGAGAAATCCTGCTTTTAAACTCGCCCAGCTGCGCAGTTCAGATGCGCATAACGTGCTTAGTCTTGTCTCATTGGCGTTGAAATTTTACTCATTTGCATACCTATTACCAGACTACATTTGTACCATGTTTCGTAATTGTGGTTTGATTTCTTCTGGGTGCATATACTTTTTTGTGACAGAGTGTATATTCAGTATACATGTTTTTATACTAACTTCAATGCATTTAGTAGTCTAGAAAATATGGTCGAAGAATATTAAAAAGAATTCATGGAAATTGAAATTAAAATAATTGGGCGCCTAAGAAATAATTCAATTGCAGATCAGGTATGTCGTATATATAGACCGTAAATCTTTGACAAAATGATTTGCATGTTTCTCGTTAGTCGTCCATTCAGCGCCCTCTATCGACGACTAGTTCAGCTTTTTTTTTTTTTTTTTCCTCTTAAAGAAAAAAAACCCCTCTTTATGAGAATACTTAAACTGCGTTCAATTCTACCAATTCCTTCAACAGCTATGAATTTTTAAATTGCCTACAGATTTATGAGACCCGTTATATTCATCACTTTAATAATTATTTCAAAGAAATTATTTTTAATGAGGAAACGAAATTATTCTTTATCGACTTATTATGCAAGATTTTATTTTAATGTGCCTTTAAATATGTAACATCAATTTCATTAAATAACTATTTACTTTAATTCACATATGACCGATGAATCATGTTTAACTTTACTATCATGTATAACTTCATGTATAACTTTTGAGACATTTACTGTTAAAACCTTTTGAGACATTGAGTGAGTCACGTTCCACTGAGATACAATCAGCAAGATAATAATCATTTTATAGTTTTAACATTCTAAAAGTAGTGAAAACTAGTGCGTGATAGAAATTTAACTTTTATAAAACTGGACGAAAACGGATTGTGACATGCTTTTACATTTATTTTCTGGAAACTTACATAATCTCTATGTGCAGCACACTATGTAAACTTAGTATTAAATATTAATAACCTTATAAATATGCACTTTCAACCTTATATTTTATGTTTTTTATCATTTGAAATGTTCCAAATGAAAAATCAAATGAAAGGCTCTTCTGAAAAACATGTAGTACATTATGGCATGTATTGAAGATTCTGAAATGTTTTTACAGAAAGCACAAAAATGTTATTTTTTTAATATAAGGTAATATTATTAATATATTCATTATTATTTCATTCTGTTTAAAAAAGCATATTCTTTTAAAGCAGAAAAATATGATAAAAATTAATCAAAGTAATTTTATATTTTGATATTAGAGTTTATTCTTTTTTCTTCATTTCATACATAAACATATTGAGTATGCTATAAAAAGTTTTAAAAGTCTTACTCTGATTGATGTGAACTGTACTAATACTTAATTCCTTTTGAAATTGATAGAACCTAATAGAATATATTATTTATTAATGTTGTTGTAGTATAATAAAACACAATTTCAATTTCTTGTGGACTACAAAATGTTTTCACTGAGAATTTCGTATACTATTATATCGGTATGAAAACGTATGATTTTTTTTTTCTTAACTTAGTTTAAAGTTCTTTTTAAATAAAATAATCGCTGAAATTTCTGTGTATTGGTATTATCACAAACACTGAAATATTATACTTGAAATACTTGCAACGAAGAAAAGTGTAGTTAAAACCCAACAAACA
Organism: Salticus scenicus; assembly: GCA_963930645.1. Taxonomy (NCBI): domain Eukaryota; kingdom Metazoa; phylum Arthropoda; class Arachnida; order Araneae; family Salticidae; genus Salticus; species Salticus scenicus. The sequence continues at coordinate 227,232,596 of OZ005656.1, read as the reverse complement.
CGGACCTATCATTAAACAGTTGGTCCATTACCGGTTTGCCGTTTTAGGTGGTGACGTACCGATGCCGCTTGCCGAATCGGGTACCTAACTTTTGTGGGCCTTCGGGCAGCAGGTCCACAATCATGTCAGGCCCACAATCGATCCGTTGCCGGCAAAACCGACAAGGCTGCCGGCGCGACACCGCACCGACATCTAACCGTCTCCTAACCAAACGTATACCGGTAATGGACTGGCATCGGCTTGACGATACCAGTCCATTTCTATTTGCAGAAAAAAGATGTTTCCTGCCAGACTGATCAGTGCTGCAATCTAGTGAAGAATTCGTGAACTTTTATGTTTACAATTTCCATTTAACTTACCCGAGAAGAGGACAGAACCCGTAAATCTCCCTACCAGCGGTTTCTCTTTGTACTGTCCATGTGTTTAACCATTCGACCATCGGCGCTTGTAACTTTGTGTCGTCATAAAGTATAGTTTCGCTATTTATTATTTTAGATAGATATTGTATACATTTATGAGATGTTACAATTAAAACTTTAAAAGTCAACATAATCAAAAGAAATATAATTAAATTAGTTTAAAGTTGTGGTTTAAATCAAATGTTTTTTTTTTTTTTTTTTTTTTTTTTTTTTTTTAATAAAATTAGAATATCAAATAATTACATAAAAAATATATGAATGTAAAAAATATATAAATGTAATTAATTTTTATTGTTATTTTTGAGTCTTTTTTTTTTATTTTTTTTTTTTTTATTGAGATTATTTACGTTTACACCTTTTGAGGTTCCCGAAAAACAATTACAAATATTAGCAGGAAGTTCAAATTCGGCGTTCTAAATCAAGGTCAAATAAGGATGCTAATCTAAACTTTTCATGGAAATTAGTCAAATGATTCGCGTACGAAATATCTAGGAGAACTAAAATATATTACAAAAATAGACAAACTTTCTGAAAGATACAGTTTAACATTTTTAAACTGCAGTAAACAAAATGAAATGAGCATATATAATTACGTATGTGCTTTTTATAAATAAAAAGCTTTTTTCAAAAGCATGTTTCAAAATCATGTTTCTGAAAAAAAAAAAAAAAAAAAAAAAAAAAAATAGAGCTGACATCTAGTGAAGAAATTTTGAACTTTCGAAGTTATAAGTTTTAAATATCCAGTTAAATTTATTTTAATTTTTGAGATGTACTTCAGATCAAATAATTTATAGAGTATGATTTGAATCTGCGTGTTGTTTAATGAAAATATTACAATTTAAATTATTTTTACGGATTGAATATTTTTATTGAACAATACATATTATATACACATTAAAAAACTATTTAATATTTAAATTATGCTCAAAATTTACATTTTATAGAATTTTTATTTATTTATTTATTTATTTATTTATTATTATTATTATTATTATTACTTTATTTTCAATGAAAAGGATGAAAAAATATACATTCTTTCTTTGGCATTCGAAATAAACTAATTACTTAATACTATTTATTTATTTTAATTTAATTAATTAATTTGTTTTATATTTATATTTATTAGTATTATTGTTATTTATAATATTATTATTATTATGACAAATATATGCATCTGTTATACTAAACGTTTTCAACATTTATGACAAAAGTAAAACTTAAAAAATAATAAAAATAAATTTATTTATTTATTTATTTTAATATTAAATTTAAAAATTCGAACTCGAAGCACACTGTCCGAAAATCGGACCGACGTTGGCACATTTTTTCTGGCCACTACCGGATATAAGATGTAGGCCCAGTATCGTATGCCGATAGAAATGGTTTGCCGATTTTTAGCCGTAAGCGTCGGTAACAGCAACCGACATTGTTTCCTACTGTCGGTTGCCGGCATTCTACTGATTAGTCGCCGACAGCAGTGCGCCTTTCCGACAGTAAACCGACAGTGACGACTGCGGCCCGACTCGATGCCGAAAGGCTTGTGTTTGTTGGGAACTTACTACTGTTTAAAAGCAAAATGCATTACTTTACTTTCAATCATTTATTTAAAAAAAAAAAAAAAAAAATCACAACATATTAATTTTGTTATTTAAATGAATATGTATCAGTTCTAAAATATGCATAACTTACTGATTTTAAATATGTAATAACGGATCACGTTAAAACAGTATTATTAAAACCGATGAATAATATCATTCTGTATATTATTAAGTGTTGACGTTGAGTACACAATGTCATTTAAAATTTCTATATGAAAGAAAACATTTAATAGGATTATAAAATCTAGCCCAGCGTTTTACTGAAGCATACTAATGTGAAACATGTCTCATCAAAAATATATTTACATTAGAAAAAAAAAAATGAATAAATAAAAAATAAGTAAATTTATTTATATAAGACTATTCTACCAATTACCTAAATTTGATTTTTATCTAATTTTTATAAGATTATTTTATAAAATAGAATTAGAATAAATAAAAAAATGAATGTTCAAATATGCGATGTGGATACAAGAATCATTCGCCCAATGTGTGTTAAATGTATACTTAATGTATACTTAAATGTATTACTTAATTCTTTTCTTAAATTGTGAGAACCTAATACTCGTAGTGTATGTGTGTTATTATACAATAAAAATTTTCAATTTCTTGTGGACTATAAAATGTTTTCATTGAGAATTTCGTATACTTTTATATTGGTATGGAAATATATGATTTTTATAATTAGCTTATCTTTATATATATATATATATATATATATATATATATATATATATATATTAAATAAAATTATTGTGGAAATTTATGTCTATAAATACTATCATAAATACTTAAATGGTACACTTGAAATTCTTGCAATATAGGAAATATAGTTAAATCTTACAATTGTTTTAAAATTAGCATTACTTTTGTTTCATCCATTTATAAAAAATAAAAATAAATAAAATAAAATAATAATAATTTGTACATTTAAAGAAATATATCTCTCTAAAACACGTATAAAATATTGATTTTAAATATGTAATAAAGGAATGTGTTTAAAAGCATACAATATAATTAAAAAATATGTAAATTTATTTATATGAGACTATTCTACCAATTACCTAAAGTTGATTTTTAACTATTTTTTATATGATGATTTTATAAAATTGAATTAGAATAAATAAAAAATTAATGCTCAGATCTGCGATGTGGATACAAGAATAATTTGCCCAATGTGTGTTAAATGTATACCTGCATACCAATTTTAATTACGGCTGTGCTATATATATTCATAAAAAATATTTATGCTGTCAAGGAAAAAAAAAATCTCAAATGAAAAGCATTATATAATGAGTATACGTGTTTTTTTTCCATTAAATTTAATGAATTTAGTAATAGCCAAAATTTGGTTTAACAATATTAAAAATAATTTATTGAAACTGAAATTTGATTAATTGCGGACCTAAGTAGTAATCCAAGTGTAGATATAGTACGTCGTATATATACATATATATATGTATCATAAATCTTTGATACAAAATTATTTTAATGATTCCGAATATTATATTGATACTTCTCTAAGTCAAATTGCTTAACTCTATGGGGCGAAAACACTTTTGGGTCAAACTAGTGAGAAGGAAAAGAAAAGTTTGTTCTTGCTCTTGTTTTTTTTTTTTTTTTTTTTTTTTTTTTTTTTTTACAAAGATAATGACTATAAAAACTAAATTTTCTATATGCATAGTAAAAACTGTTTCGGTTCAAAAAGATACAGAACAATGTTTGCTGCTAAAAATTTCGAAATATACATTTTGTCTCTTATTTTGGGTTATTTTTCATTATCTTTAAGATCTTTATTAAAGCTTAAAAGTTCATAGATAAGGGAATATAAAATTTTTTAAAGAAAATAGAAGACATTCTATTTTGAATAGAGGTCATTTTATAGGACACAAAATTGAATGAAAATGGTTATAAAAACTGATTCAAAAGCTACTTCGCACAATTGGTGGCTACTTCTTTATCTCAAATGATGAATTTGGATCAGAACACCTTAATTTAAATTATTAATATACGGATACGAGAGGAAAAATCACTAATTTTTATAGGTGACTCTGGTCAATATAGATTTGCTTTTTAATTATTAATTTTTGCCATAGACAAAATTTTTTTTGTGGTATATTCATGCATTTGCATAAAAAAAGTTCGTACATATTTTTTTATTTATTTATTTATTTATATACACCGTGACCAATAAGTTCTCATACACTTTCAAATTTTTATTACAATAACACAAAATAAATCATACAAAAACTTTTTGCATCAAATTGAAGTAGCAATCATTGAGTATCTTTACAATAAATCCTTTGGAATAATTCCGCCTTTTACTTTCTTAACGAGCTTAAGTCTCTTTTCAAATCCAACGCATGTGGCACGCACCGCTTCCATTGACATTTCCTACCATATCTTTTGAATTACATTTTTGAATTTGCTCAAATCGGTGATTTTATACTTATTCAGTTGGGAGAGCATATATGACCACGCTAAATAATGAAGTGGGTTCATATCGGGAAAGTTGGGGAACCATTCGTTCTTTGGCAAAAAGTCAGCTAAATTTTGACTGTACCACTCCTGAGAAACACGTGTGGTATGAGAAGGGTCACCATCATGATGGAAGCAGAAATATTCCGCCCCATACATACTCGGGACATTTGGGAGTAAAACGTTTTCCCAAACCTCAGTTTTATAATATTGGGCATTGATTTTTAACCCCTTATCAACGTAGACTAACGGGAGCTTTCCTCTTTTGGAAATAGCGGCCCAAACCATCAGAGACGAAGCATTTTGATAACGCGGAACGTAATGTTGGCTTTCAGGGATGTTATCAATAGAAACTGACCATACTCTGTCATTTTTGGGGTTGAGACTTTGCTGTAAACTGAATAGTTTCTCGTCTGAAAAGACAAATTGATCCCCAGCGTGCCAAGCAAGAATTTCTTCCACCCTTTACTTCTCTTTCATCTTAGCAGACTCTAAAACTTCGTGAATTTTACGTTTTCTATAAACCTTGCACCCAAGGTCCTTTTTCAGAATGTTTAACATTGACCCCTTTGATATTTTGAGCTCTCGTGCTAGTTTTCTAGCAGATTTTTGTCCGTTTCGTCGTATCCTTTCTCTGACCCTTTTCGCAGCCTCTTTTGTCCGAACGGACCTCGGTCTGCCAGATCGTTTACTCTCATCGACAGAGAACATCTTATTATACCTTCTGATAGTTCTGTAAATGAAATATCTCTTCACCACCAGGGCTTTCAAGTCTCTGAAAATTTCATCGGCTGCTCTTCTTTGACGAATTTATTTATCACAATTTCTCTCAAATTCTCCATTCTACCTAATTAAAGAAAAATTATAATTACTGCAACATTTACACTTGCAATAGCTTTATACCTTACACTAAATTGCCTGCAAAATAATTGGGACTACATTAACACATATGTACAATTTTTTAACGTGCTTCAAAAGTTGTCTGAGAACTTATTGGTCACGGTGTATATTTTTTTTTATTAAAATCATAATCATAAAAGAAAAAATAAAATTGGTAAATGAAAAAATAAAATTAATATTCGGCAGATGAAACGATTTGTTTTAACGAACAGACATTATTTATCAACATTTTATAAAAGTTCCCACAAATATAACCTAAATTAGTCTTAGTAGTTAATAAGTTTTTAAAGTAGGTATATAAAGGGGATTTTTTTCACAGGTCTACATTTTGTAAATTGAAGAAAACATTCGCTTTGTTGGTACGTTTTTGCAAGGAGGAGATAAAAGGAATTCAACTAACTTTTCGTATTTTTGTGAGTTGGAGGTAGTGTTATGATTAAGGCCAATTGTCTGCAGTACGGCTGTAGGCCTGAGTAGCATAGTCCTCCGTGGGATCTTTCTAAGAGGTTATCCATATTTAAGCTAGCTTCTCAGAAAACCACGGAAACGCCTAACGGCTAAGCCAACGAGCACTACCTGGTATCGAACCCAGCGCCTCACGTATACCAGCTTCGAGGGCAGAACCTCTCGGTCACTGTTGGACCTATTTTTATGGGGAATATTATTCATGCAAAAATGAGAACACACGTTAACCCACCGCGTACCAACTGTAGCACCACGTTAATGATTTCATGACAATTTCAATAGTGATTCCGTGTTCTGGATCAATGAAACGTATAAATAAGAGAAATACTTTTATTTATTTGTGATTCGAACAATCTGAATAGACATAAACCATAATATGCTTTAAAAAGTTTATTAGAAATTTGTTCTTTTGCGAACCTAACGCAGAAAAAAAATTATTGTTAACAGCCGATTGAGCTTCCCAGTTTTGCAAAATTTTTGAAATTAAGGACTAAATCCTTTTCATTTGAAAAAGAGGATAGAGGACGATAAACATAAAAAAGAGGACTTTTTAGTCCCGTAATGTTTTTTTCGTTAAAGAGGGCAGAGCGTTGTTCGAGAGATTGTTTTCTTAAAAAGAGGATGCCTGATAATCTTACCTAAGTTTAGCAAAATTTTAGGTTTTTAAATCGATTTTTTTTCTTGAAGTACCGTACACTTTAAGAATTCTATCTACATTCAGACCGAAATTTTACTCGCCACAGTAAAATTTCAACTCGCCAATGGCGGGCTGGCGAGCGGAAATTTTGCGCCCTGTATTATATAATAGTATATTCGTAATCAGTTAAAAAAAATAATAATAATAAATACACATTTCCTTTAAAATGTTTAAAAACTTAAATTAGTGATGTAGCGCCCAGTACAAGTTCAGTATGCCTTGTATAAGCTCATGTTTCATCTTAGAGAATTTGCTTGAGCCTATTACTAATGAGTGTCAAAAATTAATCTAAACGTATATTTTAAATATCGCGAATGCATAAAGTTGTCCACCACCACCCATCTATTATTATTACCTACGTACATAGTATAAAAATCAAAGATGAAACAAATATAAAAAAAAATCTATTATTACTTTATTACATAATAAAATTGTAAAAAGTAAGTTTCCTGTAGAGTAAAATAATATATCTAAAAAAAAAAAGCACGTGTTGCAATTTCGTCCTTTTTTTTTTTTTAATCTCATTTAAAAAGTAATGCTGTTTTGTGAGAGAAACGTTTATATAAACTTTTCTGTTAAAAAAAAAAAAAAAAAAAAAAAAATCATTTAGATTATAATGCAGGGTTTATATTGAAAACTGGATGTAAATTGAAAAAGTGCATATTAAATAATTCCAGCAATATGTATATTTTTAACCTTTAAATACTTGACGTAAATTTAGGAAGAATATACATGTACGGAACGTAAAATTGAAGCACTGAGATTTTCTGACACACTATGTGTCATTGCGATTTTATTGCTAATTGTTAAAAATGTAACATTTTTTTACTAATGAAAATGAATGTTTTAGATACAAATATTTTAATGCTGTAATAAATAATTTATATGAAAATCTGTTAGAGTTTTATACACATGACAAAGCATAGATTGTTTGTTTTAAAACTTTTTGTAAATTGCATTTTGGGAAGATTATTGTGCACAATTTATGCAAACATAAAAATTAAAAATCAATTTATATGAATTATTTCTAATTAGTTTTAATTAGCTTTCGTACTTTTCTCTGTAGAATATATAACACGTTATTCATTCACTGTTTTCAAATAAATTAATTTAAAATATTCACAAAGCAGACATAAAAGAACGTATTTTGTTATGAATTTTTGAAAGTATTTAATAGTGTTGTACTGATTTATTATTAATAACTAAATTAAATAAAGAAAAGTGAATGTAAAGTATTATTTGCTATTTCTCATAAACATCGACATAATTAATTACTAATTACTTTCCAAATATATGTATTTACGAGTAATTATGCATTTTTTCATTATAAAAGAAATATATCCAAATAAATTGAAGTTTTTTATTTCCTATCGTAACAGTGTATTACATTTTATGACTAATTAGTTTCCTTGATAGCACAGTAATTGATTATTTTGTAAATAGTTTACTCTTGTTGTAAAAGATTCAAACGTACATCGTTTTATTCGTTTGCGTTTCTAAGAAGTCCCGCTCTTAATTTATTTCGACTAAAATAAATATCTATTGCAGGCATTTAATATACAATATATATAATCAAAGAAGCATATAACAAAAATAAAATGCATAATGAAAGAATTACTAAAAGGTACATTTTTAAATTGATTTTTTGTATTTAATTTTAGTTGTTCCTAGAAATAAATTAAAACTTCATTCATTATCATCTCCTCGTAATACATCTACATTTAACATATTTTTAGGTGCAATATGTGTATTTAAAAGAAATTGCGAATACTTATAATAATCGCTTACTTGAATTCTGCATAATATTAGCAAAGAAAAAAATAATTCTGATATATACTTTAACGTAATTGATCACTTTTGTGCAACTGAAATGAAACTTGATTCTAAATAGTTTAAACTAAAATATATAGTGAATACAGTGCAGCCACATATCCTAAAACTAGCAGTGAGGAGGAGTCCAAAATGTTGTAGGGATGCCAGCTTGTCCGACAGTTTGAACTTTGGAAAACATCCAGTAATTCCTCGTTCTGTTATTGTTCATTTTCCCTGAGTCAGATGACTGCCACCCCTATTTTAGCATTGGACGCGTTGAGTTAGAACTTGCGCAGATGCTTCCATGGTTTCATCAAATATGATCGAAGAATTAATCGTTTTTAATTGAGTTTTTTTTTTTTTTTCTTAATATTTGTAGAAATTTGGGTATATTTCAATACTTCCTAACTTGAGAGTGTCGTAGTAGTATACTTAGAATATATTTAAAACATATATTGAAAATACAACAGCATGTCCCATCCTTGAAGAGCATTACAAGAATTATTACTGGGTAAATCTTTTATAAATCTATAATGTCTATCACATTATTTGAACTTCAACTTTTCTAAGATAAAATTAAAGCTATATTACTAATCTAAAATATATCATGATGTAGATAAATTTCTGAACTAAACACGCTTATTCACACAAATAAAATTAAATACTTATTGAATCAAATGAGTGAATTTTAAATGAGGAAATTTAAGCGTTTTACATATTTTTACAAAGTAATTCTGAAAAAAAAAATACCCTGGGTATATTCTATGTGTATTAAAATTTATATCTATTTTAATATTGTTAAGATATTTCCGTAGATCAACATCATTAAAAGTATTTAAGCGCTATTACGCAAATTAATGATTATCTTCTTCTTTTTCTCTTTTTTTTTTTTTAAAGTGTAAGGAAACAAAATGCTTTTTTTTTTTTTTTTTTTCATTACAAAGTTAAATTATTAATCAGTTTCATTTTTTTTCTTCAAATATTTTAAAATTATCCTGTAATAAAATGATAAACTTTGATGTCTCATATTACTTAGATTTTTTAGTATTTTTTAACATTGAGAAATACAGAAAGTCATATTTAAAATGTAGTGTATATAGCAAAAAATGATGTGCACCTATAACATAAAAGGTAAGTAATATTATATTACATTAAATATAATCCTGATATAATTATTTTTAGTACAGTAATATGTAGGTATAAATATATTTTAAAAATAAAGTAATAAATAGAAAGGATGGAGAAGAAGCCTCATATCCACGAATCGTTCATGTTTCTGTAGTTATAAATTTTAGGTTTCAAATGCTTAATAATACTTTATATGCAAAAAAAAAAAAAAAAAAAAAAAAAAAAAAAATACATTTTATTCGGATAGAAAACATTAAATTTGAGGTCGCATGTATTTTTGTATGTTTTCAATACCGAATAGCGTACAATGGCATTAAAGCCTTTAAAAAGCTAAGCAGTATTTGAATATATATTGAGGTCAAAGCATAACTGCTTGTACATTTAACTTGTTTTTTATGTCTGAAACTGTATGAAAAAAGTTTGTCCATGTGTAATACACAAACAATCTCTATATATTAAAAAAGATGTTACTGCCACTGACGTCAAATTCTTTTTTCGTCTGTGACAGCATCTTCTAGCGAAGGGCAGGGTCCTTTGGGTCACCAGAAGTATCAATCCCTTCCGAATACTCCAGGGAAGACATTTCAGCTACTTAGAAATTTCTATCTTTTTAATTAAAGAAGTTATTGAGTTAAAACGACAAGTTTATGAAGGTACTCTATTTGCCATTTTAAAAAATGTATCTCCCAGTGACGTTGTTCTCCAGACATGAGGTCATTTTACACGGGAAAATTAAAATATGGTCCATGGTTGTACGTAGGTGGATAGGTATGTAGGTAAGGTGGTTGGATTTAACATCGCACCAATACTGCGCTACGGGTAGTTGGCGACGATCTAGGACGCACCTCTAGAGATGTTCCGGAGACATGCCATCGCAATTTTGATTCTTCACGGAGGGTATCCCCCCCCCCGCTTTGGCGATCCCTAGAGGTACATTCGGGAACAAAAATGCGCGAACACTGGCAAAAATTCCTACGTAAAAAAGTACCTTTCATACAGTTTTGTTAAATAAATCCTAGTCGAATCCTGTTCTTAGTCAGTGTAAGAACATGATTCGATAAGGATTTATTTAACAAAACCGTATGAAGTGTACTTTTTTTACGTAGAAATTTTTGCTAGTGTTCGAATACTTTTGTTACCGACTGTTTAGTGTGGATGGGAACATGGAGGACTTTGCGACCACGACATATTTTATGTGCACCAACCACCATTAGTGTACACTGCGATCTTTGGCCGGCTCAAGTATTGAATCGTCAATCTTCCAATTACGTGCTCGGCGCTTTACCGACTAAGGTACAGTGACTCGAAACCATGGATGTAAAAATGAAAGAAATTAAATATCAGGTTTTTATCTCTATTTTTAGAAAATTAATTTTCTTACACGGGAAAATTTAAATATGATCCATGGTTGTAGGTAGGTAGATAATCAGGTAGGTTGTGTTTGACGTCGCACCATTAATGTGCAATGGATAATTGGCGACGGTCTGGGACGCACACCTACAGATGTTCGGGAGACATGCCACCACAGTTTTGGTCCTACACGAAGGGGATGGCTCTCCCGCTTCGGTGACCCCCAGTGGTATAATTTTGATGGGAACATGTATGATATTGCGGGCATGACATATTCTACGTACACCAGCCACCATTAGTGTACACAACGATCTTTCGCAGGCTCGAGAACCGAACCCGCAATCTTCCATTTACGAGATCGGCGAGATCGCAGTCCGGATCTAAGGTTGGGTCATATACTAAAGTTGTAATGCAAAATGTCTAGATATTATGAATTTATTTCTATTAAAAATAAATAAATATTACATATTAAAATTTGTCATTGAATAGGAAGATTTCCATAATACTTTTCTGCTTTTGTCTTATAATGTGCGGTATTAATATTCTTTTTCAGTGAAAGAAAGCAGCGGAAAGGTGGGCAGAGCTCTGCAAGTGTTAATAAGTAAAGTGAGTCGTGGGGGAGGCGAAGCCTCCCTCGGGGGATGGTGAGCGGAGCGAGCAGAGGGCAGAGCCCCCAGTTTATTAAAAAAATTAACAAATTACATTCATGTAACAAATAAAAGGTAAAAAGAAAGCATGTTTCTTTACTAAAATTATGAAAGCAATAACCTTCAATGATTTTTCAATGACTACATTAACAAGAACAATTGGTTCAAAAACACATTTTATAAAATATCAAGTATCTTTATTGCTTGCAAGTGAAAATACATCGTCTTTAATTTTAAGATACTTTACATTACCACCTAATATTAGCAAGATAATTTAACAAAAATAATCTGGTATGTCAGACACATGACTCTCTCTTACCTTAAAATTTAATAATACAAATATAGATTGGAGATTAAGGGGTAACATAACGAGCACTGTTTTGTATACCTATGCAAAAACGATTCAAATTTGGCTTCAGAAAAGCTTTATTTAAAACAATTATCTTTGTGGAGGGGGCTACACCACTCAATTCCCCCTTTTCTTTATTGTACCTACATTTATACAGAATTCAAATCTGTTATTAAATTCAAAATTTCATTTAAAATCATTCAGAAAACTTTCACACACAATATTTCTTGAAATTTATTAATATTAATCAAACTTTCCTAATAACAAGAGTATTAACTTCAAAATACAACATTTGGATAGCCTAAAATCATTTGTTTTTAATTTACTCTAAGGGACACAGACAAGCACCCTGCGTTTAAGACTTGACTTCGGTATTCAGGAAGCCTCAAAACGTGTAAATATACAAAAAGCAAAGCTTTGAATTTTTAGCTTAAAAAATACAGTATTAACCGTATGACCATGATTAATTAATTTCAATTACAGAGAAGCTTATCTTGACATGGTAAAATATTGTAGCACTTCCACTAACAATAATAAAGAATGTTATGGCTTAAATATTGGCAGTCCTGCATATTTTCTGCAGATTGTGTACACAGCATTTTTTGCACATAAATATAATCCTATATTAATAATACATGACACAAACAGAAATAAATTTTCATCAATTTTCAAGTATTGTCGTACTTTAACCTAGTTCTTTTGTGTAGCCCTATAAACGAACAGTGAAAAATTTCCATACCATATTCTATATGAAACATGTTTTTACGTATATATGTATATATATATATATATATATATATTCATTTCGTTTGATTTAGTGCAGTCTGTATATGTTAAACTCTACTTGGACTTTCTGCTATTATTTGTTCCTGAGATATGTGGATAACAGACACACACACACACAGAGAGATCAACCGATAAAAATATGATTTTTTGATTCAAGAAAACCTCAAAAACCTGTAAGTATAGCAAAATACAATTTCGAAAATTTTACCCAAAATTAATACTTTCTTTAACTTATAGGTAAGAGAAAGTAAAAAACAATGGTAAATTTTAAATATTTACCATCAGATTTTGTTTTTCACATTTTCTTCAGTATAATTATGAATAGAACTTTAAAAAAATATTATAATACTTGCAATTACATATCGCGCAGTCACATATAAGCAATTATAATATTAATTCAACTTTAAAATTCAAATTATCTAATTGATTTTAAATTATCTAATGTATCAAAATGTCTAACGTTTTTTTTCTTTTTCCCATACCATTCAAAAAAGCTTAAGTAATCATAAAAAACAATGCAAAATTGAAATTTTGGACATTTATGACTTCTTAGACCATTTCATTTCTTTCTTTCTTTTTTTTTTTTTTTTTTTTTTTTTTTTTGTTGTTGTTGTTGTTGTTGTCTCTTTTATCCACATAAAGTACATGCTTACAAAATTCTTATTTTACATCAAGCTAAAATATATTTTGTACATTTTAATACAATTTTCTACTCACAAATTAAAATACATGTAAAACAGTTTTTTAAAATATTAAACTAACAGAATGTATTATGTGTGTGCAGTACCAGTTTATTTTATATATACGTTTCACATGAAATGTGCAAGAAGAGCATTCATCCTTTATATACAGGGTCACATAAAATAATTGTAAAATAATAGTAAAATATCTGCAAAAAGGCCCCAATAAAAATTCAATGCCATGTTTGAATTTATTTATTATTTATTTTTTTATTCAATTTATTTTTTATTTAAATTATAAATTTATTATTTATCTATTTTGGCTCTATTCACGCACTTGTTTGATGAATATATATTTATAATTTACGTGATTTATAGACAGATACTCATATTTAATCAAATAAAGCAAAAAAAAAAAATCGGTTGGAAATTTCTGAATATCTTAAAACTAGAAATCTTATAACCAGCTAAGATGTTTTATGAGTAACTATAACATTCAAACGTGATATGAAAATCGCCTGTGGTCTACCTTACAAATTAATTTATGATAAATAAGAAATTTCCCTAGTAAAATTTAATTATAACATCGTATCATATGCAGCATAACGTAGCAGACATTTAAGAAAGTGCAGTTAATAAATATAATATTTTCAAAAGCTATTAAATGTGCAATTTATGCATAGGGGAAAAGTTCCGCAATTATACATTTCTTTTTTCTATTTGCGAATTTATATTTATGCGTAATGAACTTTCAATGTCTATGTCCCTTTTAAACATTGTTTATATAATTATAATAACAAGAAAATAAAGTATCGTTTATTTATTTTAGAAACAATAAAGTATCGATCAACTTTCTAATGAACTGTTTTAAAATGTCAAAATACTTGTTACCGCACTTTACGAAAATAAACAACTTTATTTCGGAACAGCGGATTTTTTTTTTCTATTGCATCATTCGTTTTGACTGCAACGCCTTTTTAAAATTGTTTGACAACATTTATCGAATTTAATAAGGTATTTACTAAGGATTAGAAAAAGACTACTTAACTAAAAATACCGTTCAAATTTTCTGTAAATTATTTCTTTAATTTTATTTAACTGTTTTCTTAAAAGCGAAATTAATTTCTGGCATTCTATCTTATTAAACTAATGGTAACTTATAAAATTAAACATATTTTTTTCCCTTAACAAAATATTTTAGCATAGAAAACAAATTAGAGTTATATGTCATTTAAAATCACTTGTTTAAAAATACATTTCAGAAATAATATATATATATATATATATATATATATATATATATATATATATATATATATATATATATATATATATATACTTTCTCCTACACTTATTTTAATAATAAAATATTGGGAAGAGTTAATATTAACAAGATTAGGATATTGTAAATAATAAAATTTATTTATTAAATAATCTTTTAGTGTCATTTAAAAGGGCAAAAATTTCACAGATTTTTAGCCCCTTACCCGCTGACGAAAAATCCCACTGTTACAATTTTGCACACAGGTGCGTGCAGTTATGCGTTCATTGTTCCAAAAACATTCCCTTTCTGATTCCTCCTACACCCGTCTTTTTTTAAATATGTAAATCTTTAGAAAACACTGTCTGTGAGGGAGTTCCTCACATATCCTTATGTTCATTTAATTACACTCCAAAGACGTGAGACTAGTTTTACAGGCAGCAGCTTAACACAAAGGATCTAACTTTGGTACGACGTATATACACGCCCGGAGCAATTGACGAATCGTCATGCGAGACAAATACATACACCCGGGGCATTTAAGGGGTTAACAAAACTACAATACACGATTGTATTATATTATCTAATTCTAAAGTGCAGTTGGCTGTCAATAATAGGCAATAATATACGATTAATAAGTTTCACAGTTTTTCAATGTTTGTATTTCTTGTCAAACTTAATTCGTCGCAACCGGAAAATTTATGCCTGAAATAAGAAAATTGTTTAGAAAATGTAATTATACATATATTATTTTATGCATCAAAGAAAATGATAAGAAAAATAATATAAGAAAACAAAGAAAATAACGTCCATTCATTTAAATAAATAAACATTTGAAATAAATTATCTGACAAACAAATGAATATATATTACACCATATAAATTTCCCAAGAGTATAGTAAAAATATTAATTTAGATATATTTTTTCCTATAATTAATTAACAGTATTGTAAATTTATTTTCATTGTAATACAACATTAACATATGTCAGAAAACAGAAAACAGCTTTAATTAATTTTTTTGATAACTTGTAAATTTAAAGAGATATATTATACATTAAATTACTGAATTCAAATTCCTCATCATAATGAAAAAATATATTATATTTCAAGTATTAATTATTTTATTCAAACATAATTATTTTTTGCCTTTTACTTCGAATTGCAGTTATTTTTTTCTGTTAAAAAAAAAAAAAAAAAAAAAAAAAAACAGGATATGTTTATTATATTTCGGTGATTTTGCTTTTTAACGGGCATTAAAATTATATGTTTTCTAAGAACTAAATTTTTGTAATAATCAAGAATAAATCATGTATAAATAATAAAATAAATGTAGCATGCAAAAATGCGTAAAAAAAAAGAATATATATATATATATATATATATATATATATATATATATATCCTTTTTTTTTTTTCTTTTTTTTTTTTGCGGAGAGTTAGACTGGTGTTCTGCTAATCGGTATATTATTAGTATATTATTACCAGTGAAGTATATTTTATTAAGATGTTTTTAATGCAATATTCTTTGTAAATATGTAAGATAGTGAAGTTTCAATCATTTAAGTTCTGGAAATCACGCTGAGATTCTAAGTATAAAATGTCCATACACATTTGGATTAGTTAAAGTTGAGGTTACTAGTCGAAATTAGTTTACTTGCAGTTGTTTTAGGAGAAAGTTTAAATTGTTTCTGAGAGAGTTTGGTTAGTTAAATAAAAAGTTACCTGTCGAATTTAGTTTAGATGTTGTTGGTTTGGGGGGAAATGTGAGAATTTCTGGAGGAAGATGATGGATGTTGCGAAGCTTTAGATTTTACTTGTAGTTCGATATTTTCAATTTAGATGTTTTAAGTTGAATGAAGAGAATTATCGACCCAGTTAACCTGTTTAAAAGAAACGTATGAAAATACACAGGTGTTCTTTTGTTAGTATAGTGTGCCTTTTGAGTGCTAGTAAGTACAACATGATACTAAATCCAAGTAAGTGCTGTTTTTGCTGTTTATCAAGTTTAAGAACGTACGGGTGATTTAATTCGTTTTCATACACTATCCATACATTATGAACTGTTCTAGGTATTAATTAAGTGAAATTGAGGTAAATATTTAGTGTTAAGTTTCCATTCCTTTACTTCAAAGCTCTAATTAAAAATATATATATGAATAAATGAATGAAGAAAAAAAAAAGAGTTGAACTTTCTGAAATTTGTGTTTATTCATTCCTAAGCACATTCTACGAAGCAACAATAGTAGAGAATAAGGAGGATGATACAAACCAGTCGTTACAAATTCAAAATGGATTTATATTTATTTCTGTAATTTTGACCTATTTAACAAATTACGCATCTTAAATTAGATATTAAGTAAATCTGGAGTAATTCTTAAAGGATGTACCAGAGCGCATTGTTATGCACTGAAAACTTTTGAGGTTTGTCAGGAAGAAGTTCAGGGAAATATTTGAAAATACATATATACATCTATCTATCTATCTATCTGTCTATCGATCTATCTATCTATGTATATATATATATATATATATATATATATATATATATATATAAGAAATTATAATATATGTTTTCAGTCATAAAAGTTGAAAATAAGTTACAAAAATAACTAAAGAAAAACTTACGAGAAAATTAATAAATATGAAACAATTCATAATTAAAACTTACTGCAAAAACATAAAATAAATGATTTAAACTATCAAAAATACCCAGTATGACTTTAATTGATCAAAATCTCCCCCTAAGCAGACAGTTAAAAAAAAAAAAAGCACATATATGGGTAAATTCAATATGGATAAAATAAAATGAATAAAATAATATGGAAGAGACAAAAACTTATATCGATTAGGAAAAAAATAGATCAAACTTTTACATAAACAGCAGCATGTATTTCATAAGAACACCAGCGAGACAACTAATAAGAATACGAAACAAACGAAAATATATTACAACGCCATCTATATTAAATTAATGAAATTAAAACAATAAATAAAGTTATTATAGGTAAATTTAAACGAAAAATAAGGAATATTTAAAAAGGAAAATTAAAAAATCATTTATATTTCAAATGTTTTAAATATTTTTTTATAATATAATCATGTAAAACACCTATAGGATAATCATTTTCAATAGCACTATTAAAGAAATCCTGAATATTCTTAATTTTTTCATGATAATTAGAAATTAATCTTTTATTACGATTAAGTTTAAAATTATTTCTGTAGATATGTTTACTAATGTTAGAGCTCCAATGAATCAATTTAATCACATTAAAATCAAAATTATTTCTTTTATCAAAAAAAGTTGTAATCATTTCATTATCTACAATATTTATATCTAAGTCGAAGAAATTTGCTTTTAAAGGATTAAAATTAGTACTAATGAGTTTTAAATAAGAAGGATAAAAATTAGTTTCTATTTTAGTGTCATAATTAGTACTCGTAAAAGCGATTAGATCAGCTATATATCTGTAAATTATAATACCCTTATTAGATTTAAAATTATTTTCATAAGTATGTAAATACATATTTGCTAAACGGTTGCGAGATACTCAGCCCTGAGGAATACCATGTTTTTTAACATAAAATTTCCTATGATAATTAATATAATTTTCTTTTAGAACCAAAATGTAATTTTTTTTTCTATTTTTTCTTTTTATTGTAATCTATATTATCTTTTATATTACTATCATAATAGAAAATATCCAAAGAATTGATCAAATCATCTATTTTAATATTATTAAATAAATCTTCTAAATCCCAAGTGAAAACATTATTAACCTTCTTATTTTCATAAAAACAATCAAGTCATAACTATTTTTAAGAATTCAAGAAATTTTAGTATGATCCAGAGCATTTGAATAAGAAGTTGTAGTTTTTTGTTTGCTTTAACATTATAAGTTTTATAAGCAGAAGTTACTGTTATATATATATATATATATATATATATATATATATATATATATGAATGTAGTTATAAAGTAAGGATGGATTCCGACAGGTTGGAATTTCGTAAAATTCTGTCATTCGGCATTCCCGCATCGCTACTTACTCTCAACCACATTGGTTAAGACCCCCTATTTTAAAATTAGTCTCGTTGAGACAGCACTTGCGTAGAAGCTTCAACCGTCACACGAAATGTAGTTGCAGGATACTGTATTCTACCATTCTACAATGGTCGTGCTTTTCATGATTATTATTATTATTTGTTGATTAGCAGTTTTTTTCTTGCAAAAGAAGCCAAATACTCCTGTTGGTTGTGCTATATAATTTGAAAAATTTCTAATGTGTGGCATGTACATAGTACATATTCTTAAATAAATAAAAAATAAATAGATAATTTAATTTATTTAAAAAAAAAAAAAAAAAAAACTGCATAGATTCTTTTAAAAGAAGCGGTATATTAAACAATTCTAATATAACGCTTTCATATTCAAAAAATAAATAATTCAAAAATTAGCGCGTACGGAAGTACAATAAAAGCTATTTTAACGACAAATACAAATGAAATTATTATTTCTTACCACTGGCCAACTGTAGAGTTAAAGCTACTTTTCTTAAAAATTTCTTAATAGCAGTTTTTACTTTACGAATGTTATGTAGTTCTGCTGTAAAAAATCATTGCAATTATATACCACAGTCAAGACTTGAAAATAGCTATAAAATCTATTTGTTAAAAAAAAAAAAAAAAAAAAAACACTTTATTTGTAAA
Organism: Salticus scenicus; assembly: GCA_963930645.1. Classification (NCBI taxonomy): domain Eukaryota; kingdom Metazoa; phylum Arthropoda; class Arachnida; order Araneae; family Salticidae; genus Salticus; species Salticus scenicus. Next base: position 227,213,313 of record OZ005656.1, on the reverse strand, counting down.
TGAAGTTTGTTCTTTCAATGTAAATTCATGTGTATGCCTAAAGTAATTCATTTCAATATGAATTCATTTCAAATTTCTACGCATACGCATATATATATATATATATTAGGGTGGGCCGAAAAAATTATTTTTTGAAATTGATTTTGGTATAGTGCGGAAAAGTTGTGTAATGGGTCTGTAAGAAACCTCTAAAAATTTTATCAGTTTTGTTTAATATTTAACCGCGCCCCTTTCGCACTGAAAATCTGAAAAAAAGAAAAAAAATAGTTTTTTTCAAAAAATTAAATTTCAAAAATTAATTTTGAATTTAGTTCTGGTATATTGCAGAAATGTTACCTAATGAATCAGTTAGAACCCTCAAAAACTTTCATCAATTTTGCCAAATATTTAGTCGCGCCCCTCTGACATAAAAAAATGAGAAAAAGATGAAAAACCGGGTTTTTTGAAAAAAGTATATTTAAAAAAAAATTGAAACTAGTTATACTATATAACTAAAATATTACATAATACGTTACTACGAACCAATCCAAATAAAATTCAAATAATTTTACTCTAGTTTTATTCTCTTATTTAAAAATAATAAGCATACATATGCACATAAGAAATTGAAGCTTATCTTATACCCTACTTTCGTTTTTGTTTCTTTTCGTTCAGATTTCAAACGATAGATGGCGTTCTACTGCTCCCATTGCTTCCAAGGTCAATTTAACTAATAGATAAGATAAAATATTGGATTTCGTTTCATTCTACGTTTGCTTGTCAAATGAAAGGTTGTTATGGAGAAACGGGTAATTAAAAAAGTGACGCGAGCAAACTCAAGTCGTCCGCTGTTTGGAACAGGGAAAGATTTATTCCCTTCTGATGCTGTTTATCTCCCAACTTATGAGGACATAATAAGATGTTATCAGAGTATCAGATTGCAAATAAAAGGAGACAAAAGTCAAGAACCTTCTTCAAGAACTGTGGCCGCAGCGGTAGCAAAAAAAATTATTGATATATGGAAACGTGCTTCGATTGCTATTGTATCATTAAAGCGAGTTACTGCCATGGTTTTATCTTACAACTGTAAATATAAGAACGTTAAAAAACCTGCTAAATCTAGGAATATGCCGTTTTTCCAATCGAAATTGAAGAAATTTAAAGCAGATACCGCAAAATTGTTCTACATTTGGGCTTGTAAATGCCAAGATTTATATTCGTGCAATTGCGAAAACAAACTAAAAGTTCCTGAGAGAGAAAAAGAATTTTTAATTGATAAAAGGACAGTTAGAAAAATGGCTATTGGAAATCTGGATATTGTAACAACCCACCAACTACAAAAACGAGTACGTCGAAAAATGGAAATATCCGATTGTCCAAACAAGAATAAAATGTCAATGCCCCAGTACCAGTGGATTTCAAAATAAAGAATCTCATAACATTTTGAAAGATAATGAATTAGAGATTGAGTCAGCAATGGATACACAAAATGCAGATCAAGATTTCAAGTGGTCTTATCCTCTTTTAAGAAAACATAAACAAACTGAAACGCCATCAAGATCGTCAGATAAAATGAGAATTTCTATGCCTCATACAGCATTGGCTGCAGATTTAACTGGTGCCTCAAGTAGAGCAGTGGCCAAAATTACTACTACAGTTTTGGCTGATTTCAATTTAGTTTCGCCTGAGCAACAAACATATATAGTTGATAAAAACAAAGTGAGAAGAGAAATAGAGAAGAAAAGAAAGAAAGTAAGGGAAAATGATTTAAGGCTATTTGAAGAAAAACCTATTAAGAGTTTGTATTTTGATGGGCGCAAAGATGAAACTATTCAATAAATACATGGTCATCGAAAATTAACATCAGAAGTGCATGTAACATTAATAGAGGAACCAGATAGCAAATATATGGGTCATATATCGTTAACTGCTGGTGAAAGTGCAAAAGGAATAGCCGAAGGTATTATAGAATTTACAAGAAAGAATAACATAAGTTTGCAGAACCTATCAGTTATCGGATGTGACGGAACGAATACGGGATGGAAAGGTGGAGTAATACGTTTGCTTGAGACAAACATTGGAAGACCACTACAATGGAATGTATGTTTACTTCATACCAATGAGTTGCCACTAAGACACCTTATTCAAGAAATAGACGGTTGCACAAGGGGACCATATTCATATTCTGGACCTATTGGATTGCTTTTAAAAGACTGTGAGAAACATCCAGTGGTCAAATTTGATAAAATGGACTCTACACTGCAGCATTTGGATCCGCAAGATATTAGAAAGCTATGTACAGATCAAAAATATTTGTATCGCATCTGTCAAGCCATAAAAGATGGTACTATTTCTCCTATGTTGACTGACAGTAATCCAGGTAAACTTAGTCATGCACGATGGCTGACTACCGCAAACCGTTTGTTACGGTTTTACATTAGCACACCAAGCCCATCAGAGAATCTTATAATACTTGTGAAATGTGTAATGCTGGTTTATGCTCCAATGTGGTTTGAAATAAAAATGAACTCGCATTGCCAGTATGGTTCCCAACATTTTTGGAAAATGATATCCCTTTCAAAGCAGCTTCCAGACAAATCTAAGAAAATTATTTTTAAAGTTTTGTCAAACAATGCATATTATGCGCATCCCGAAAATTTATTGGTAGCAATGTTGCATGATTCCAGGAAACACATCCAGGAACTTGCAGTTAGGCGAATTCTAGGCGCTCGACAAATAAAAATGAAGAACTTGAATGGTTTACGAGTTTTCAAGCCTCCTCAAGTTAATTTCGAAGCAGACGACTACATTGATTTAATTGATTGGTCAAACTGTGTTGTAACAGAGCCACCTCTTACAATGAATTTAAAGGATAAAGACTTGAAAGAAATGTGCAAAAAAGAAGAGAATCAATTAATGACATTCAAAAAATTACCATGTCATACACAATCTGTTGAACGATGTGTTAAATTAGTATCTGAAGCTGCAATGAAAGTTTGTGGTGAGATTGCAAGGGATGGCTATATTCGTAGCAAACTTCAAGCAAGAAAAGAACTCCCAACGTTTGACAATAAAGGACAATATTATTCGAGTACCTAATATTCAACAAGCAACAGGTATTAATAAATCCAACAAAAATTTGTTTATTTTTGCTTTAATCTTTATTTTGTTACTATGTAAGAGAAAATATGCTTATATACAAGAAAAAATATGTTTACATATTAACCAAGAAAAAAATAATAAAGTAAAGTAATAGTTACAGTTATAGAATTTTTATTTGTAATACTATTTAATTAATCAGTTATGTCAATCCTAATTCAGAAAAATAATGAATAGTTTATCATAGTACAGGTTTTCAGAAAAACCGATATTTCTTTCATTTTTCTCCAATTTTTCATGTCAGAGGGGCACGGTTAAATAATGAAAAAAAAAAAATATATACAATTTTTTATGGATTCTAATTGTCATATTATCAAACATTTTTAATGAATGTCTTTAAAAATTTTGGATATTTTTTAAAAATAAATTTTTTTCCAAAAAAAGCTTTTTCCGTTTTTTTTTTCCGTTTTTCAATGTCAGAGGGGAGCGGCTAAATATTGATTAATTTTGATAAAAATTCTTGTGAGTTCTAATTGGTCCATTACACAACTTTTTCATTCTATACCAAAATCAATTTCGAAAAAAAAAAAAAAAATCGGCCTTTTTCCAAAAAAAGCTTTTTTCCGTTCTTTTTTTCCGTTTTTCAATGTCAGAGGGGCGCGGCTAAATATTGATTAATTTTGATAAAAATTCTTGTGAGTTCTAATTGGTCCATTGCACAACTTTTTCATTCTATACCAAAATTAATTTCGAAAAAAAAATTTTTTCGGCCTTTTTCGGCCCACCCTAATATATATATATATATATATATATAACAGTGTGTGTGTGTATGTCTGCGTGTTAGCAGTACTTTAACACTTACTACAGTTAAACTTATTTTTTCTATAAATTAGAAATTTTTAAGTAGATATAAATATTATGCAGTAACTTAAATTATGTCTAAATAAATAAAAAATATTATTATTATTATTATTTTAAATAAGTAGCATCGATTTCTAAAAACATTTATTTATATTAATTCTCATATGGTCAATGGAAATGTTTAAATTTATACAATAATTCTTGAGATATTTGCTGCTGAAATAATTTCAAACACTAAATGTGCCACGTTACACATAGATACAATCAGCAAGATAATAATCATATTATAGGTTTAACATTATAAGAGTAGTTAAAACAAGTGCGTGATCAAAACTTAACTTTTATCGGATTGAACGAAAATGGGTTGTATGCTTTTACATTTATTTCAGAGAAACATACATAATCTCTATGTGTAGCACGCTATGTATAATTTAGAATTAAATAGTTATAACGTTATACATTTGCATGGTTAATCTTATATTTTATGTTTTTTGTCATTGAAAATTTCCTATTTTTAGAAAAAGTTGTTCTAAAAAATTACTTAATACATTCTAAAAAATATTTATGTGTTTTTGAATAAAACACACAAATTCAATCTTATATATATATATATATATATATATATATATATATATATATATATATATGTTGTTTAATAATTTATTAATATTTGTAATATTATTTTGCTTGATTTAATAAAACTCATTAAAGTTTTGACCTTCTTTAAAAATAAAGTAACCAAAGGAAAATTTAATTAAAATAATTTAGTATTTGGATTAGATTTTCTTCTATTTTTTCATTGTTATACATAAATATATTGATTATACTATAATAAACTCTCAAAGTTCAAGTCTTTTAGCGGCAAACTCTACTAATTACAACACATTTTTTAATTGTTATATATATATATATTCTTTAATGTTAAAAAAAAAAAAAAAAAAAAAAAAAAAAACACTTTTTATAGTCGATTTTTATTTTTGTATAATAAAAAACGAATTTAAGGACAATTTTTAAATTTTAAGGACTCCTAAATTTCTAGAATTCCGTATACTATTTTGATGATAAGAAAATATAATAAAAAGCAATCTTAAAAATATACGATATATTTCTTTTAAATCGTTAGTTTTGTTTAAATTAGGAACTGTGGCATTTAACACATGTTTAATACTACAGTAAATAATTTTCTTGAAAATTTGGTGGAGATTCGCATACGTAAACTATATATAAAGTGTTTGTTTTAAACTTTTTGCAAATTAATGCTATTTTACAGAGAATATTTTACAGAATTTACGAAAACGTAATTTAATAATTAAGATGAAATTACATGAAATATTTCTAAACATTTTTAATAAACCTCTATATTTTACTCTGCGAAATATATAGTACGTTGTTTATTTAATGTTTTCGAATAAATTAAGCAAAAGTATTCACAAATGAGACTTAAAAGAAGAGTTTTGTGATAAATGAATAAAAATATTTAACAATAATGTACTGCTTTATTATTAATCATTAAATTTGAAATGTATTTTATACAATATAAAGTATTGTCTACTATTCCTTGGATATTACGACTTAATTAAATCCTAATTATATTTGGGAAAATATACTATTATGTGTAATTATACATTTTTCTATTATAAAAGAGATACATTTCCGAAATAAATTGAAGCTATTTTTTTTTTCCATTTGTAAAAATAAATAAATTTTTTGACTAATTAGTTTCATCAGTATCACAGTAATTAATTTCCGTAAATGACTTATTCTTCTACAGAAAACTTCGTGACATTTCTATGAAACATCTTTTTTTAATTTATTTCGACTAAAATAAATATCCATTGTATTTAATTTTCACTGGGTGTGTTAAAAAAAAAGTCTAATAAATAAGAATACATAATAAAAGTATTACCAGTAAGTTCATTATTAAGTTGATTTTTATGTTTAATTTTTGCTGTTCTTTCAAATAAATTAAAAACTTCATTTAACATCATTTTATGCAAATGTATGAAGATTTATGTTATTCATACATATACCAGAAGTTGTGTTTATAAAAGAAATTGTGAACGTTTAAAATAATCACTTTCTCGAATTTCGCATAACAACATAGTAAAACTTCATGTAACTGAATACTTATGTGCACCTAGAAAGAAAATACATTTAGCATAGACTCAACTAATTTATGTACTGTCTAAATAAGGTGTAATATCGATCTTTTTATATTTTCATCGAGAAGTTTCTTTTTCAAAAATATGACAATTTTGTATTTAAAGCTAAATTTCTAAAATTGCGTGTTTAAAGACTTTTGTCAAAGTTTTCCAAATATTTATTAAATTAATTTATTCCTCGTAACGGAAGTAAAATTTGAAAAATTACTGTAAAATTAAGACCTATTGGAAATTACAGATTTAAGAAACTGGTTTAGCGTTCTAAACCAACCTTTCTGTATTACAAATTCAATTTATATATTAAATTATGTTAGTGTTTATGGACGTTTCCGTTAATTGAAAGTTTGGTTTTAAGTATAGCAGTGGTTTTTAGTTGGTTTAAATATAAAAATATGTAGTTCATAATTATTTTAGATGGGGATAAAAAAGTTTAGATATTAATTATGCTGTATTAAAGTTTTTGAGGAACAAAAAGCTTTAGTAGATTCAAAAATGAATGATAGTTATCTAAAGTTTAAAAATTTTCTTAAAGACTTGTTAAAAATCTTCCAACAAAATTTGATTTTTTTTTCTGAATTGAAGAATTAAGAGCTACTAAGAGATAATTAATTAAATATAAAAACCTTAATATGTACCTCATATTACTTCGTTAATATTTTCAGCTGGGCGCTCAGCTCTTTTCAAACGATTTTCATCTGTGACGGATCTCTTAGAGTTCTGGTCTTTTATAGGTCTTAGAGTTGTGGACTTCTATAAAAGACCACAACTCTAAGAGATCCGGCACAGATGAAGATCATTTGAAAAGAGCTGGGCGCCCAGATGAAAATATTAACGAAGTAGTATGAGGTACATATTAAGGTTTTTTATATTTAATTAATTATGTGTAAAGTGCTTCATTAGAATTTAAATTTTATTTACTACTAAGAGATTTTCGTATAAAGTTCTTAAATCGAGTGTTGCGAAATTCTCGAGCCGGGTCAGTAGTTTTTACTCTACTTACTAAAGTTGTCTGTTGTTAGCAGTTACGTGTTTAAATGAAAAGCTTCGGACTTTGCGAGATTTAACAAATAAATTAGTTTTTAAGTAGGTTTGATGAAAACAGGTTTGGATGTAAAATGCAAATTATTTCGTGTATTAAAGGAATTTTAAGATTATGGTTTTTATTTATAAGCGTTTCACCGTCAGGGCTGACTTAGTTCAGCTTGAGTTCTGAATTGTGAGCAGTCCAGATCGACAGCTGCAGTTTGAGTACTTTTCTATTCGTGATAGTTTTTAGAGTTAATGCATCTAAATTATAGTGTTAAGGGTTAATGACAACTTTGGTACTTGATACGTCGTTTTTAAGGAATGGCTAATATGAATCAATTAGCGTTTTTGAGTCTTTTTTTTTTTTTTAGGTATGTACTACACACTTAAAAAAAATAAAGAATTCTTTAAACAGAAAAAAAAATTATTATTATTATTATTAATTTATACACACGTTTTCATTTGTGAATAAGCCGTTGTTGTACAAACCTTTAAAAAAACAGCTAAAGAACAGCTCATTTAAGCACCAACATGTCAATGTATTTTTGTCATATTGAACAGTTTTTTTTTTTTTTTTTTTTTTTTTTTTTTTTTTATAACATGCTCTAAACAGTTGAGTATTAAACTATGTCAAAGTTTTTTGCTGCCGTCCGCGCATGTGCAGAAATATTTACTACAACTCTTCATATTTCTTTAAATATTAAATATATTTGTTTTAAGTTATAGCATAATGATTTAGGCATACGTTATCCGTTGTCATGTTTTTCCAAAAGTTTCATGAAACTTGAAGAAAAACCTATCGAGTTATAAAGTAAAACCTTGCGATTTTTTTTTCATTTTTTAATAAAATATTAATAACTCCTTAAATGTTCGAGATATCTTCACAAAACTCTGCACACCTATATAATGTACCATTTACAACCATATCTACAATTTGAAGATGAATCGAAGCTTTTCCATATACAGGATTATCATAAATACTTTTTTATTTTATTGGATTTGCTGTTCATCCCCTTCGGGCATTCGTGATTTTTTTTTTTTTTTTTTTTTTTTTTTTTTTTGCTGAAAAATATGAAAAAAGACATGTTTTCCTTTCCCCCAAACTTTAAGAACAACACAGTAAGTATTTTTAAGACGTTCGACAAAACATAAAGAAGCGAAAGACTAAACATAATTTTGTCTAACATCTGTATATATATATATATATATATATATATATATATATATATATATATATATATATATAATATTCGGAGGTATATTTATTATTACTATGCATCCTCATTCATCGAATACAAATAATATTTTTTCTTAGCATTCATTACAGGGGTTAAAAAATACTAAACATACAAAAGCAAATAGTGAAAATAGTTTTGAATTATTAATCAGTTTCAATCATTTATTTAAAAATAAAACTTCTTCAGTTAAATAATAATAATATGGTATTGTCTATATATTTAAATTTTTAAGTCATATGTACAGTGAAACAAACAATATAAATAAATACTTAAATTCTTAAAGCTCAAAAATCAAAAAATTTAAAAATTAATAAAGGAAATAAAGATTTAAATTAAATTTGAAAGTAATTTGAAGAGAAAAACTATCTTAAATATCTACTTAAAAATACGAGAAAATGTTATTCATTGAAGTTAATAAATATCGAGTAACAAGGTATGGAATTGACATCTGTGTGAAATTAACATTATTTAAAAGAAGGATTGAGAATGTTAATATAACGCTAATAAACAACTTTGTTTCTGTTCTTGACAGATCAAGTGTAATGTTCTGAATTGAATATCGTGCTCTCATACAAGTGCTAAGAGAGGTCTTTTAATCAAAATTTCTTTTAAATAATATATTTTCTAATGGTGCAAGAGAAAACTCTTGAAATAGATTAAGGTATATTATAAGAAAGCATAAATTCATATTTCCAAAATACATGGTAATAATGAAATGGCAGTGTAATTATTTAACCCGTTAGTAGTTGCATATCGGTCTTTTTGCTGCTCATCGCTTATAAATGCCTCCTGCGGATCACACCTTTAAAATAAAGTGGGGAAACTATGTGTACCTGACCGGTGGGTGGATGTCCTCTAACATAGTATGTTTTCAAGTCATTCCTGCTATTTTTTGAGCAGTTAAAAACATTTTACTTTTTCAATAGGTCTATTTGACCGCGACGCGACCACTGGCGTTGATTCATATTTTTCCCCATATCCGGTTTTTCAGACAGGTTAGAGTTTTGCGTGAAAAACTTCCGTGAATTAAAGGTACTTCATCTTTCTCAACTGGCTTTCTTTCGGCTTTCCCCCAACACTAAACAACGGCGGCAAAAAGACCGACACGGGACTACTAGCGTTATAAAAAAATGACGCAACTACTCTCGGGTAAAGTAAAGTTTTGTTTTTTACAGAAATTTCATATTAACTTCAAATAATTTCCTTAAGTCTGACCGTCTTCACAAAAGCGCTGTTACGTGACTTGTGAAAACTATGACTGTAGAAAACTCTCACTTAATCACTTCCAAAATGTTCTGACAGAGACGAACACTGCCAGGCACTTCGTGAAAGATGAAAAATCCCGACTTCTATACCAAACACCTGCTTATGAATGCGAACGACACCCACGCCCCTTAGACATTGTTGTCTGACTTTGTGAAATTTTCATTTAATAATCACCAATAATTTTGAGAAGTGATATTTTATATACATTATAAACGATTAATCGTCTCTTGTGTGCATGGAATATAACTTCTCAAATTTATTGGTGACGAATGAATAAAAAGTCGCAAAGTTTGACAACACTGCTTTTAACAGACGCCGTAAAACTGTTCATGTACTGTAAAATATCTATGTGTACAAAGTTTCGTCTACCAACCTTATATATCTCATGTTTTGCATTAAACACAAGATTCATTTACTATCTTACATCCTTACATAAAAATATCATTAGTAAATACTATTTACATATTATCGCTATTGCAATTATATACACCACTTTAAAAAAAGCGCAAATAATGCATTTTTATACGATGCTAATTTCATATATATATATATATTTTTTTTTTTTTTTTTCAAGTAATATATTTTTTCAATTGATCATAATATAATTTTTCACATCCATAGAAATATAAAATAAATATGACGTTAATTTTACGGAAAATTTTATCTCGTTTATTTTCCAAAAGTACATATTTTATATCACTTAACCATAATGTCATTTTTCACTATTGTTTTGGCGATAAAAAAAAAATAAAAATAAAATAAAAATAAAAAACGAAATACCTCACAAGGTGGGGTAAGTCGGATCCCCCCTGAATATATTTTTACACATAACTGGTAGAGATTTGGAGGGACAAGTGGGACAATCTACATGGTTTTCTGAATCTTTGAAAAAATAAAATCACTGAAGTATCTCCATTAGTTCATCCATAGCAACTTTTTCTGGCACACAAGCCTGCTAAAAGAAAAAAATGTCAATTTGTCGACTTTTTACTTTTGCATGTAGTGTAGCCTAAAAGTTAGGCCAACAAAGTTTAAACTAGCCTGTGGCAGTGTTACATGCTAGCGAACATTATATCTTGATAAATCGTTGGTAAACATGTATTTTGAAAGTCTCTTGGAAAGTCTTGTTTCATTTAGTTTCAGCACATCTTGTAGGAATACATCATGAATATCATTAGCTTCAGGGGGAAAAAGTTATTACGCATAGTTGTGTCTTTGTGTATGTATTACATGACAACTGTATCTTCATCGTTTGGACTGTCATTCAATACCAAGCCAACATACTATTTTTTTTTCCTTCAGACTGGACAAAGGCATGATCCCCATTTTTAAGTACTGTGGTACTGGGGGATAACTGATAGTTCATCTTTGGAACTTGAACCACTACTGGTGGAGTCGTCCAGAGGTAAACCTGATAAATCAGTGCATATGACTACTTTTTAACTATATGAAAGAATTGGGGTGGGTGGCCCACTTACCCCAAACACGGGGCAAGTGCCCCCCCCCCCAGTACACATTATTACAAAAATATTCTGTGTTTTATACACTTTCAAAATGCATAATGTTTTGGTTTTGATCATGAACGGTTTGGAAGAAAAAAATAATTAGTACAATGACGCGAATTACGATAGGACTGCAAATTTAAAAATCGTCCCAAAAAGGCTTGTAACTTATCACACACATAAATGAAAACGATTCCATAATGTTTTCTACATCCATTGGGGTAAGTACATAAAAATATTATAACAGATTTTTTTTTTTTGAGTCAATAATTGGGGAAATGCCGGGGGGGGGGGGGGAGGTGGCCCACTTACCCCACCTTGCTCTATATATATGTAGTTGATCAATATTATTAATTACTGCAGCATTTAATAGATTTCAAAATATTTATTTTCGTACAAAACTATTTCATTTTGGATTATTATTATATTTCTGCAATTTCCTTATTTTTATACAGTTTACTTAGCTACTCCTAATTTTTCCATGATTTAGATTATTCTATTTTCTTCTGTCTGAAAATATTGACAGTTTAGAAAATATAACATCTTCGATTAACAGTTAAACTATAATTAAGATTAAGTGGCAAATCATTATAAAAAAGTAACTTTACGTGAAATCGATAATCAAGTGAAAGAATTAAAACATGCTGTTTAGAAATCAATAGGAATTCCCTATAACCCTAACAGCACACTCATCCCAAGTACATTTTTAAGATGTCTCTGGGATTTTTTTTTTTTTTTTTTAATCCTGAAAAGATCTTAAAGTTATCCTGGGAAATGAATCTAGCAATTAACAAAGATGGATGTTTTCACTGTTTAAATAGTTTTACTACTTTGTGTGATCAAATGCATTGCATAATACCATAATTTTTAAAGAATCGTGTGTTATGAATGTAATGCACATGTGTATCAATATTTTAAAAATTAATTTTAAAAATTTGCTGTAAAAAAGTAGACGGTGTAGCGCTCTTCGTCAGAATACTTTATTTTTATTAAAGATATTAATTTTAATAAAATTACTTTAATGTTTTATGATTATTATCTATGTTTGCTCTACCAGAAAATAATCGTTTATATTACAACGAAATCAGTTATAATACTCACAGTTTTAGTATAGAAATGTACTGATTAATCCCAAAGTATAGAAGTTGCTTCAAGTAATCTAAATTAGTTGTTATTACAAAATAAGGTTAATAGGTTTTATTCTACATTTATCAATTACAAAATTATTTTAATAAAAAAAAGTATTACTAAATTTCTAATTAGAGATACTTCTTTATGCTGTACATCTATTCTTTATTTTATCATCAGTTTTTAATTACAAAGTATCAGATTTAGAACACACACAAAAAACACAAAAAATAATAATAAAAGTAAAATAAATTAATACAAATAAATAAAATTTCGAATTCTGTGTTAAATCTAATATATTTTGAATTCGGTTGCGAGTCTTTTGTCATAAAAAAATATAAAGCATTACGTATTTTCTTTTATGTAATTTAATATAATCTATATCTATTTATCAATTTATATAGATAGATTATATATATGTATATAGCTAGACAATATATATATATGTTATAACTATCATACTTTTAATAATATTTTTAAAAAATGATAAAGATCGATCCGGTTATTATTATTATTATTATTATTATTTACACTTCAATGTTATTGGTATTAAGATAAACCTAAATTTTTAACTTAATATATTTTGGCAAATGTCAGAAAATATTTTCCTTATATTTTAAGATACATTATTTACTTTCCGTTCGCATTTATATTGAAGAAAAATGACAGCTTTCCTCTCTTTTGTGCCAAATATTGTTACAAGAAATGTGTATTATACCAGACATTTGAACTACAAATATTGCTGATATATGATTTGGTATAAAAATATTAACTTTATGAATGCTATTTTGGATTATTATTTTATGGATTCAGAAAAATATAAGCTTTAAGAATGTTATTTTTGATTATTATTTTATGTATTCTGAATATGAAGAAAATGATATATTTTAAAACGTTTGGCCTGTTTGAAACTAATGTATTAAAAAAACCTGAAAATATAAATTTGTATTTTTTTTTTTTTTAACTTTCTTGAATTAATTAAGTAAGTTATTTTAAAATTGACTTTATTTACATGATTTAAAAATCCGATTAATGCGATAATGTTTATTTTTGGGAATTTTTTTGTAACAACTTTTAATGATCTAACAAAATGTTATAAAATTAAAAGATTTATACGTTATAAGTTACATGAATTACAATTAAATCACTTAGAAGCTGATACGGGAGTTTTTTGTCACACATTTCATGCAATAAATATTCAATCAGCTTATGTTATTTTCCTCAGCTTTTATATAGATGTATTCATCTTGGCAATTTATTACTAGAAATAACTAGAAAGCATTGGTTGTCTAGATCTAGGGTTTGAAGTTTCTCGTACAAAAAAATATCTTCTAGGATGTTATTTAGCTTCAGAATTTCTGGATTTGTATTTTCTTGCCATAATTTCTGCAACTTGTTGCGATACAACAGAAGATTTAGCAGCAAAAATACAATAATTGAAAACTGCGACAGAGGGTTTTGTACAACTGAAACTTTTATCTTTAAAAAAACCTGAAACCGTCTAATGAAGAATGTAAAGAGCTATAAATAATTTGTACACTCATATATATATACATTTTTTTTTTGAAGGAAAATAATAATAATAATAACTAGTGATGAACAACGATATAATCAGGCTCATATAGCATTTCATTGTGTAAATGTATCAATAATGATTGTCTAAATTAAAATCAGTATTTACTAGTCTTGCATGTGTATATTTCTAATTAATTCTCTGTTTATATATGCATATATAGTATATATATATATATATATATATATATATATATATATATATATATATATATATATATATATATATATATATATATATGTAGTGTAACAAAATTGTAAATAATTGTGTTTATTTTTGTATAAATTCTTTCAGAGAGGCTTAGTAAGTTGATAAAGTGCTAATTTTGTCCATTTCTAGTCATTTTAGCGTTTAAATAGCCTCATTTCCTCTTAAAAACGCATTAAAAAGCCCAATAAGGCAGGTAATGGATTTGGCGCAAAATTTGGCGAGCTTTTCCCCCCTTGGCGATTTTTTTGGCGACCTTGGCGAGAAAATCCTTATATGGGATATACCAAATATGGAAGCTGTAAGTTGATTGGTTGACCACTTTCTAGAGTTTTCTCGAAATATCTGGGTTCCATGGAACAGTATATAAGGAGCGCTTCTCGCCAAGGCAGGGAGTCAGTTCAGTTCAGTTTTCAGCCAGATTCGCTAGTGCTTGCATTGCTCTTGAGCCTCTTTATGAGACTTGCTTTATGTGTTAGACTTGCTTTATGTGTTATTGCTATACAGTTTGTACTATGGATTTGCTATTGACAGCTGTTGTTTAAGCTGAGGTTTACTGTTTGAAGTGAAGCTGATACTTGGTTTATAGACCTGTATTTATATATATATATATATATATATATATATATATATATATATATATATATATATATATATATATATATATATATAAATACAGGTATATATATATATATAAATACAGGTCAATAAATTTATAGGTCAGGTAAATTTATATATATATATATATAAATACAGGTCATGTATATATATATATATATATATATATATATATATATGATCGTGTGTGTGTGTGTGTGTTGCTCTTTTTTTTTATCTTGATTTTTATAACCATTAATAATTTCATCATTCGAATAGGCTATAAACTATAACTGAAATCATCATTAAAATTATTCTTTAGCATGTACTCTATCGATATCCGTTACAATTAAGAAGAGAAGGGAAAAAAATAGGACCAAAATATGGACCAGCAAGGTCCATAACATTAATTGTTGAGTTATTCTCAGCTAAAAACAATTAGAAGAATGAGGTCCTCACATTTTGCATATTCGCATCCCTCTAGAACCTGGACTATTAACTTAGTCCAGACTATTAATTATGGAATATTTCTTTTAAGTTACAAAAATGTAGTAGAACTTACTGTTAAAATGTCAGAATAAAAACGGATTTATAAGACAAATATCCATTTCTTGTAGAAAATAAATTATCGCATGTTACATAATATATATATATATATATATATATTCATTTTTTCTTCCTTTTTGAGACATACAAAAAATAAATTCTTCAATTTATTTTACTTAAATAAATCTTGAAATATTTTAGAAAGTTTAAATTTTTGTATCTTTATGATAATAATAATAATAATAATAAAATGTTGATTTAGAATGAAGACTTAGCATGAAGAAATATAATTGAAAATTTAATTGTTTTAAAAATTATGTAGTAAAATTTATATTAAAAATAAGTTAAAGAAATTTAAATAAAGGTTCTGCAATGTACAATTTAAGATTTTTTTCTTCTTTTCTTTCTTTTCTTTTTTTTTTTATTATGCATTCACTTAACAACTACAAGGTTGCTAAAAATCAGCAACTTTCTTCTTTCTCTGTTAATAGAGTAAAAATGGGGCAATTTATGTCAATGAATAAATAATAATTTATGACAATAAATAACTTGCTTGAAATCGCACCTAAACTGTAAGTGTTAGTTGTCTACGGAGAGTTTTGATTAATTGAGGGTAAGCTGTGATTCGAGTTTTGTTTATTTACGATGGTTATGGGGGAAGTGTAGAATTTCCTTAGAAAGTTCGATTAGTTGAAGGTAAGGTATTCCTTTCGTTTACTTGGTTCTGGTTTCAGTGAAATTGTGTAAAGTTCTTAGAGCAAGGTTTTAGAACTGTGGAAGTTTTAGAGCACATTTGTATATCAGTAATTTTAGTCATGATGTTTTAAGGTGAATGATATAAAGTATTTCTCCAATGAAACGTTTTTAATAAATTTCAGTAAATCTTTTGATGTGTTCTTGAGAGTAGTAGAGTGAACACTCACCCTCTCTAAGTGAATTATATCAGGAAAATTATAAATTTTAAAATGTTTCTTGGTGATTTAACTTAAATTTCCCACTGATTGACACGGAGCCACATTCTCTGTGATATATAAAGTAAAATATGACATCGAGTAATTTTTTTTTTCATATTTAATATATATATATATATATATATATATATATATATTAAATTAATAAAAAATTCTTATGTAGTTTTTTTTTTTTTTTTTTTTTTTTTTTTTTTTTTAACTTTAAAACATTATGGAAAAGAAAGGAAGTACTATTGAACAGGTGTTAAAACAGATGTAGGAATTCATTAATTCTGTATTGTTTCAATAAAATTTCTTCTTGTGGGGAGCATGTAAAAATATATCTTCTTCCTTTTTTTAATCCTTCTAACTCCTATCACAATTTTTCTTAGACCGTTCCAATTCCCCTGTCTATCTTACCAGAACCAAAAAAAAAAAAAAAAAAAAAAAAAAAATCAGTAAAACATTCTCAGAACCTTGCGATGTACTTTTAAATACTCTATATCAGTCTATATGTTAAGAAATTTTTCTCTACAAGTATAAGATATACTATATATATATATAGATAGATAGATAGATAGAATTTGAAACTTCTTTACACACCATAAATTTTAAGCGAGCACAACCGGTTTCGAAAGGACGTAGCCTTTCTTCATCAGGTGCAAAAAAAAAACGTGCTACTGCCTTGGAGGTAAAAGCAAGGCTGAAAGCAGGGCAAAATCCAGAGCGGGGGGAGGAACACAAACAACCAATAGGAAGCATCATGCAGGACCAATCAGAGATGAACACGATCAAAAAAATGGAAGGGAAGGAATAATCAATTAATTTGTTGTGCTTCTTGTTGTTTTATTAAATTAATATTATACTATTAAGTAAATTTAATAAAATTTATTTATTTATTAATGTTTTTTTTTTTTTAATTTATTAGAAATATTTTATTATAACTATTATTATGTTATAAACATAATGAATGAAATTATTTAATTGAATTAATCAAATTTTTCTAGGCTGTAGACAGTAAAGTGGAATCAAAATTTGCATTGACAGCTTTATCACGATTAAGGTAAATAGCTAAATTTTCGAAACAAATTAGTTCGGAAACGCGTTTGGAATGAAATATTATTTTGGCACTCTTAAAATTAAAACTATGATCAAATTCTCTACTATGCTTCGCAATAGAAGATTTAGAAATTTCTTGACTAACAACATACCAATGTTTACGTAAACGGTATACAAGATTTCTTTTTGATTGACCAATGTAAGATAAATCACAATTATTATAAGGGATATTATAGATACCC
>OZ005656.1:227100878-227190878 GCA_963930645.1 Salticus scenicus | reverse complement strand
AGGTTTATTTGAAGTATGAATCATTATTGTTTTACCTTATCGAGGTCAAATATGCAATAATATTGGTATTTCCTTGGAAATTTCTAAAAAATAACACTTGGTTTTCATCGCCAACATTCGGTAGTTTACAAATATTGATTTTTAACCATTACTAAGAAATATTTTTGATAAAGAGGAATTCTAATGCTCAATTTTGAAATAAATAGTACATAACTGTATTTTCAAGGTCTAAAATTTAGTTTTATTCATGAATTTTCAGTATACTTTCAAAAAATGCAAAACAAACACTTGAAAAATGGACTTTGTTATTCACTTTTGAAGTAAAAATAACATGTACAAGTTTTATAAACAACTGAACTTAGTTTTATTGCTTAATTTTCAGTATTTTGTGAAAAAAAAGTGAACAGATATTTTACGATTTTTATGTTTTGCACAATTTTGAATGTTGATCAAATTTCTTGTAAAAATAAATTAAAAATATTCATAAATGGTTTAATTGAAGTATAAACCATGATTGCTCTTTGCCTCATTAAGATTACGTATGCAATAATACAGTAAATTTCATGGAAGTTTTAAAAAATGACACTTTGTAATTACACTTCTAATACAGGGGTTTTCATAGGAATTTCAAATGAAATTTACTTACACAACACATAAACACAAAATATTTTTTAAAAAATGAAATCGAGCAACGATGAATCCCATTTTAGCTACCGCTGGTTAATTGAAGTATAAATCATTATTGCTCTTTGCCTCATTAAGATTACGTATGCAATAACACAGTAAATTTCATGGAAGTTTTAAAAAATGACACTTTGTAATTACACTTCTAATACAGGGGTTTTCATAGGAATTTCAAATGAAATTTACTTACACAACACATAAACACAAAATATTTTTTAAAAAATGAAATCGAGCAACAACGAATCCCATTTTAGCTACCGCTGGTTAATTGAAGTATAAATCATTATTGCTCTTTGCCTCATTAAGATTACGTATGCAATAACACAGTAAATTTCATGGAAGTTTTAAAAAATGACACTTTGTAACTACACTTCTAATACAGGGGCTTTCATAGGAATTTCAAATGAAATTTACTTACACAACACATAAACACAAAATATTTTTTAAAAAATGAAATCGAGCAACAACGATCGCCATTTTAGCTACCGCTAGTGCTAGCACGCCGGCGTCTTTTTACTCCGTGACGCCGGCTGAATATAGTAAACAAACATTTTTTATTTTTACCTGGTCACATCTTCGAGTTGAGTTGTAATTCTCTAAACTTGAATGAATTCCATTGCAGGAAGTAAAACGTATGGTCGTTGTTTTATATTTATCTAAATTTTAATAAAAGCAAAGAAATGGATTATCATTATTCACACACGCACACCACACTCCATGCACAAACACGCGTACGTACTAAAAGCTGTATGATTCAAAATGCCCACAAAAGTTCTACAAATAGTTTTCAGATTTAATTTTAACTTTTTGCTTAACCTAAAATAATAAAAGTGTTCGTGTTAAAACTTAAAAAAATCTGAAGTTCTTTTAATGATGAAACAAAATCTTTATAATGCCTATAAAACGTCGTAAAAAAATCTGTGGTTATTTTGGTGATAAATCTAAATCTGAAAAATTTATTCAGATATTTTTAATATATCTGTAGAAAGTCGAAATTTTTTAAGATTATCTCAAGATATTTTTTAGTGGGGAATGTTGCGCATTATATTAAAAAGTTGGAAAAAAGTATAGTTTTTCGTCACAGTGGTTATGGGGAAATGCGGCAATGTAAGCTTCAGACGGCAAGAATATATATGATTGATATAAAACATGTCTTGTGTATTCCTTTACCAACATTAATTTTAATTTTGTGATATTTTTTATACATTTTTACACTTTTTATAACAAAAAATGTCTATAATGTTAAAACAAAATGATATTTCTGCATAGGAATTTGTCGAATAATATTTCGATTAAAATTATTAATATATTTGTAGCATGTAATATTTAACATTTGTAAAAAATATCAGCATTAAAATGTTTAAAAATAAGAAATGAATATTTTAAAAATTAAGATTATTAATTATTACATATTTTAATATGTAAGTAATATAAATTACATCTGTAAAAAAAGAAAAAAAAATTTTTATCAAAAGAATAAAAATGATGAATTAGATTTTTCAGCTTCTCTATATAATTTGAAAAACTAATTATTTCCACTTAAAATGTTACGCTCTTTGATGTTATCTAGGCATGAAATAGCTACATTTCGTGATTAGTTAAAATAGAAATTAAATTAAAGAAATGTTGATCACATAGTAAGTAATTAGTCTGCATTAAATAAAAAGAAAATGTGAGTTCAAATATAGCGTTTCTCTATAATGACACGTATAGTTAAAAATAATGTTTCTTAATATTAAATATGTTTCTATTTTCTTTTCTTTTCTTTTTCTTTTTATAATATTGGAAATATGATTTATTTAAACCTAACATTAACAATATTTTGAAGCATTTAATTAATACAATATATGAATACAAAATTATTTAAAAAAAATTGAAATATAAATTATTTGGTATGGATATAGTAATCTTACACTATATATATATATATATATATATATTTGTATAATTTCAAATATTGAAGAGGGTAGTTTATATATTTATTTAATAAATAAAAATGGTTGAATTACGAGTGCGTACATACCTATATATATATATATATATATATATATATATATATATATATATATATATTCTTACGAATTTGTAAATACTATTTTTATGTAAATTCATTCAAAGGATTTAGACAGGTTATAAAATGTTAATTTTCTGCATCTCAAGTTTGTTTTCGCGTTAATATGGCTCATTTTCCCTTAAAAAAACCCGTTCAAAACTTCACAAACTCGGGTAATGACTTTGTTGCGAAATTTGGCGATATTTTTTTCGGCCTTGGCGAGAAAATTATTATTTTTTATACACCAAATATCTGAGCTCTAATTTGATACTGGAACATTCTACATTTTCTTTGAGTGTATATAAGCAATCGCCTCCCGGCTAAGTCAGTAAGTTTTTGCTAAGGCATTACTGCATTAAGAGCTCTGTTTGGCTACGTTTATCCTATTGATTACAGCGTACTGCTGTGAGTTAATGCTATAATACAGTTTATACTATGAATTTGATGTTGTCAGCTGTTATTTAAGCCTTTGCAAGATTCATCTTTCATTCACAGACAATTCACGAACCACCGAGTACGCAACAATATATATATATATATATATATATAAATACATATATGTATATTGTAAATCGTTTTGTGTAATGTCTATTCACTTCAAACATAATTACTTTATTCTAAAAACAAAAGGTAATGATTTCTAACAATATATATATATTTTTAATAAACAATTAAATATTTTAAAAAGGTAAAAATATCTCATTCTTCTTATTCTTTTTCTTATTATTATTTTCGTGTCATTATTATTATTATTTATTAGTTGTATGCATCTATTGTATGATTTCCTAATGTTAAAAATTGGTGAAACATAATGCTTAGGAATGACGTGAACTTAATTAAAATTTCTCAAGATACAGTTTTCTTTTTAATAAATGCATATTATTAATTTATTAAAGTTATAACATAACATTATTATTATTATTATTATTATTGTAAAACATTCCGGTATTATTCGCCTGGCTCACAACCTCAAAATGTAGAATTTTAGAGTTATCATTCAAACATTTCACGCTCTCGTGCGAGATAATTATGGAAAAATGCTTATTTTTAGTATACATCTGTAAAATTGTAAACTCAGATAAATATATATATATATATATATATATATATATATATTTATAAAGGAAGTATTTTTTTTTTTACGTACCGTAGAAGATCGTAGAAACGTTAGATTTGTTTTTCGTGTAATTATTATATCATCATCATCAATTTTAGTCTTTATCAATTCATTGCAGGATGAAGGCCTCTCCTAAGTGATTAAAAACTGTCCTGTTTTCCTCTCCATTCTGCTCTTCCAATCTTCACGATCATCTCTCCAACGACACAGTAGTCTCTTTCTTGGTCTTTTCTTAGCTCTTGGTATCCAAAATAGGACTTTAGTGGTCCATCTATAATCATTTCTTCTCGCAAGTTGACGAGCCCAGCTCCATTTTAATTTTTTGACTCTAGAAATGACAACAGTAATTTTAGTTTACTTCCTAATCCAAGTGTTTCGCATATTGTCTCTTCGAGTGAATCGTGACATACATCTATCCATGCTTATCTGAGTTGTTTGAAGTTTTTTCCATGTTTCTGAAGCATAAGATAAAACAGGCAAAATGCACTGATCACAAACTTTTCTGATGATCAAGTAAATTCGGACAACAGTGATTAAACAAATTGGGAGGTAGCCTTTGAATATAGCGCGATTTCCTCCGAATGCTATGCATGCAAATTTAACTGAATTATACATATACATATATATGTCACTCTGCTATAATTTGAAAAAAATTAAAAAATAAAAATAATAATGGGCATTTAACATGTTTCTAATGAGACAATGAACATGAATGTGTGGTTTACAGAAGAAGAGTATTTAGTTAACAGAAAATCGATTAAGGTTTTATAATATACGTTAATAATACTGTAATTTGTGTATATTCTAAAACAAAATTCCATTAAAAATATTTAAGATTAAATAAATGCATGTCTTAAATATTAAGTTTCTAACAAAGTAATTACAATATTTATTATCGAAGAAAAATCAACTGCGTCTCTAAAATATAAAAACAAATACTAATTTTAAAATCTTTATCGGAGAAGCGAAAAATGAAAAATATTTTTCCAGCTGGTAAATATTTTGCAAAACTAATTATTTCTGCTTCAAGTATTACGCTCTTTGATGTTACTTAGGCAGAAAATAGAAAACCTTCAGTTTACTAAAAAATAAAAATTAGTTAAAAGGCTAGTTTTGATGAGAATGTAAAATGGCGTGTGTACTGTATATATATATTAAAAAAAATGAATAAATATATAATAAAAATAAATAAATAAATACAAATAAATGCTTACTTCTGAATAACCACATGTTCACAAGCTACACATTACCTCTGCTAATATAAATGAAGAATTTTTATTATTAAAATAGCATATCATTTATATTATATAAAATACATAAATAAAAATAACTATTAGATAAAATATTAATGCATATTAGATTAAATAAAAATCTATAATGCATAATGTATTAAGATTTTCAATTATTTAACTTGTATACTTTCTTTATTGAGAAATATGAAAATAATAAAAAAAATATTTAATATAACTCCATTTAATACTCTATTTAATATTACACACTCCAGCTCTAAAGTTTAGGAAGATTTGCAAAAAGATCAGATTTTTTTTTCTTCAATTTAAAAAAGTATCTCTCGATGAAATGTTTCCAAACTTTCAGTAATACCTCATGTTTTTCATTGAGGATTGGTTTAACCATTTCTGCGAAGCAAGGTAATTGGGATCATTAAATTTACCTTGCCACCGGATTTCAAGAAAAATATTAAAATAAAAGAAATTGACGACATTTTGGGCTATGTTATAAAAGTAAAATTTTGCGAAAAAAATTCCTGGATGAGTTTTTGCAGTTGGAACTTAATAATTGCATTTTCGCAGCGAACACAGTGCACTGCAAACGGTTAAGACAACATTTAGGGGGCGTTAGCAAATTAAGCTAAATCAATAATGTTTGTGATCATCCTGTATCGTTGTGTACGAAATGATCTGTAACTTTAGGATATGTTTATATTGACCGAGTACAATTTGGGGATGAATTTGCGTGACGATAGCATGTTAAACAACGGAGATATAAGCATCTTTTAAAACTCATAAAAAAAAAAAAAAAAAAAAAAAAAAAATGTTTTTTATTTATCATATACAGAGCTTTAAACGAAAATTATCCTCACTTAAAAAAAAAAATAATAATAATAATAATAACACTCTTGAAAGAATACATACTGCAATCGGAATATATATATCTTAAATATTTTTTTGAAATATGAGCATATGAAGAACGCTTTCACTGCGCATGTGCGAAAGATGGATAAAATTATATTGCATTGGTTGAAAGCTAGATATATTGGGCAACTTTCGTTAAAAGTTCATTTGAATAGAGTAAAACATCATATTGTCGGCAAATGAACGAGCTGTATTTTAGATATTTTTCATAAGGACTTTTCACATTCAGCGTAATTAATTTGAAGATTCAATTATTTCAACCATTTTGCTATAGTTCTTTTTTGTCATAAACCCCTTATGATTTCGGAAATCTTAGTAAATAAACTAGAGTATGTTAGAGTTCCAAATATAAAAAGGGTTTCTCACAAAAAAAAAAAAAAAAAAAAAAATCTGAGCCGTGAAGCAGCGTATTATAAACATATACATTTTCTGTAAAATTATTTTTACGTTTTAAGTAACATTTATGTGTAATAAATCGTTTAAATAAAATTTTGTGTTATATAATAGACATTTAAATTAAAAAAATTGTAAAGTTACTTTTTCTTATTATTTGTAACAGTTTTTTTTTTTTTTTTTTAATACATACATTATTTTATTAAATTAATTGATATTTATTTCTTCTCATTTATTTATTTACTTGCAAAATTAATGGTAAATTATTACTATTTGATATACAATAAAATAAATAAATAGATAAATAGATAATTTTTTTTTTCAAATTAAACACATAATTCTCTAAGTTCTAAATTGTGTTTAAATATAAACTCATGTTCAAAATTATCTTTACATGCATTAATTCGCATTATTCTCAGAAACTGTAAACTATAATTTTATGAGATATAAATACAAAGGAAAAAAATTTAAATAACTGCATATTATTTTTATTATAGCACGAAACAATGAAAATGATAATAAAATGTGACAAAATGAATTCAGAAAAAAGAATAATTTAGAAAAAAAAATGAAGGCTTGCGAATTTATGTAAATATAAATTTGAACACGAGTATATATACACCGAGGAAAACGGCTCACTAATTTCAATAATAAATCACACAGAAAAATATAAATTTAATCTGCTTAGTAATGTTGTATTAAATATTAAATATCAATTGAAAATATAGTAATAATAAAAAATAAAAATTAATATTAATTTTTTACTTATATACTGTATATATACCGTAAAAACTTTTAATATAGCAATAATTTAATACAGCAATCGAATTTGCATGCATATAACAATACCTATTCTATAAATCTCAGGGCCATTAAACTGCGAATATACATCCATTTTAACATGCTAATATCCACGCATTAATTTCATTAATATCTGATGCTTTTGTATGAATGTAATAGAAATTTCTCAGCGTTTCAATCAGTATTTTACCTATGATAAAAGAAGCTTGTGTGGATATATAGCAGACACATAGCTATATATGTATGCATTTTTTTTCAGAAGTTTTATATATGTATGACAAATTAGAAAATTTATTTAGAAAATGATAATATATTTTAAGGAAATACTTGTATGTATGAACATTCAACATTTGTCTTCCAAAACTATTTTAAAGGAAAAACCGTTAATGAATAACAATACAATGTGACAAAACTTATATTATTATTATTATTATTATTATTATTATTATTTAAAAAAATAACAATAAATAATAATTTCGAAATTGATTGCAATCAAATGTTGCGTATATAAACTTAAGAAACTTCTTCACGCATAAAATTAATGAAAGCACTATTTGTTTCGAAAGGACGTGGTATTTCTTCTTCAGGTGCAAAACACTTGCTATTACCTTGGCGGCTAAAACAAGATTGAAGGCAGAGCAAAAACCCAAAGAGGGAGGAACAAATCAAACAATCAATAGGAAAGAACATGCAGAGCCAATTAGAGACGAACAAAAAAAAAAAAAAAAAAAAAAAAACAGGATACAAGAGAAACAAGCACAAAATAATCTGGTGTGTCACTCACACGACTTTCTCTTACACTGAAATTTATAACTATAAATACAGGTTGCCGATTAATAGGTAAGATAACGAGTGTTGTTTTGAAAATCTATGTTAAACAATTCAAATTAAGCATCGGAAGAATATTATATGATAATTCGTTCTGTGTGAGGAGGCTACCGCCCCCTCAACCCCCCGTTTCATTAATGCACCTACATTTATATACAATTTATTTCAGTTAAAAAATTATTCAATTTTTAAAAAATAATTAATTAAAATTATTATTTAAGCAAATTATCTTTTATGATAATGCAGACGATTTCCATATTAGAGAAGTAGTATAAACTAAACATCCATAAAAATGTTGAATTTATTCTCAATATTACTCTTTTTTTTTTTTTTTTTTTGTTAAAAATGGGAAAAAAAATCGATAACTTTATTTTAAACTATCGCAGGTCTATGGTTCAATCATTCGTTTTAAAGGTATTGACGAGCTCTTTTGAAAGATACCCATCATGAAAATTTAATCCCCTCCCGAGGGCACTCCCCCCCAGGGGGGGAGGCGAGGCTCCTACATACACATTTTTTTTTTCCAGTTGACCATCTCTATTATAAAATATATATATATTCATTTCATTTAGTTTAGTGCAGTCTATAGATGTTAAACTCTTCTTACCCGCAATTTCCCCCGTAGACGTATTGTATTTGAATAATTTTGAGTGTCCCTGTACACGAACCATTTGCTTCACCTCGAAGA
Source organism: Salticus scenicus (assembly GCA_963930645.1). NCBI lineage: Eukaryota > Metazoa > Arthropoda > Arachnida > Araneae > Salticidae > Salticus > Salticus scenicus. The sequence continues at coordinate 227,182,161 of OZ005656.1, read as the reverse complement.
AAAGCTTACTGTAGCATCCCTATATGATACACATTTAGAATACTGAGTTTGGAATTTCTGCTACTTTTTATTCTAGAGATATGCTGATAACAGACACACAGACATAATCATAGACAGACACACAGATAAACAAATACTCAGAGAGACACACAGACCATTCGCTAAAAACAAGATTTTCGTATTTAGGGGACTTAAGAACATGTAAATTTAACAAAAACTTACGTTCGAAAATTTGACCCTAAAACAATACTTTCTCTACCCTATGGGTAAGAAAAAGTAAAAATAGCGGAAAAGGATTTTTAAATAATTTGTTTAAAAATTTCTAATTTACTTTTATTGAAACTCCTTATATTTAAGTTTATATAATTTTACTTATTCTTTTAATTTTAATTTTAATTTATATTTATACAATTTTATTTATTTTATTTATTTATACTATTTTTTTTTACTTTATTATATTTAACATTATTATTACTACTATTATTATTATTTAATGGAATGAAACGAGTTTTTTCAATCTGTAGACTGAAGTGGAATCAGATTTTTCATTAACAATTTTATCGCGATTGGGGGAAATAGCTAAATTTTCCAGGTAATCCAACTGCATAAACACGTTTGGCATAAAAGATAATTTTGGCTTCCTACTGTCAGACTCCCAACTATGCTTCGCAATAGAAGGTTTAACAACATACCATGAATATTCACATGAACGACATTGAAGACTTCTTTGAGTTTGTCCAATGTTGGACAAATGACACTTATTAAAAAGTACATTATAAATACCGCACTTATGAAGCTCAGGAACAGGGAATTTGTTGAAAGGAACTGAAATTTATTAACAAGTTTAAAGGTAACATGAAAATCAGTACATTGTAAAACTTCGACAAATTTAAAGCATAAGGGTAGATAACAAGGCAAAGTTACAAAAAAGCATTTTTGTTGACTCTAGTAGAGAATGAGAATCTCTGACTGAGTTAGCCAGAGATCTGGCAGATGATTCTAGATGTAGCCAGGTGCAGTCATCTGGCAGATGTAGCCAAAGGTCCATAACTAAACGTCAAATTTATCGGGTTTATTTTTAGCTTCATTAGAAAGATTAGAATTACTAGTAGGTCTACTGAACTTTTAAAGATCTTTATCAGTAATTGTGGGGCTAAAACCTCTTTTGACATACTTTAAGTAATTAAGTTCTTCTTCAAGAGAAACAGTGTCAGGACAGAAAGTAAAGAAGTGTAACTTTTTAATGGATCGCAGCATGTACTTATGCAAGTTTTCGACAACGAATGATTTTATTTGAAGATGGCACCTTCAATCATACACTAGGACGTAGCAAGTGGAAAAATGTGGGAGAGAGATCCTCCAGATACTTCGAAATTAAATAAACTCACTTTCAATCAGTATGAAAGGAAATCAAAATAAAGCAATGCATTTCGTTTCGTTCTTTTTTTTTTTTTTTTTTTGTATGATTATTATTATTTTATAGAAATATGCGAGAGAACGATTGGCATATAATATTATACCCTACTACGTAATAAAATTGCTAAAAAGAACAAAATAATAATAACAATAATCAACAACATTATTATATTTTTTTTAATTTTTAATGTTGAAAAGATAACTTACAGTGCCGGCAAAAAAAAAAAAAACCTTTACACTTTAGCGGCAAAAAATAAATAAATAAAAAATGAATAAAAATTAAAATAAATAAAAATAAATAAATAAAAAATAAATAAATAAAAATAAAATATTACAAGTCAGTTGTCGTTCCCGCAAAAAAAATTTGTCGAACCCCAGGGATGGCACAGGATATTAGTTTATCACAAACAACCTTTTCCTACAGTATTATCACTTAGTTCGCCTCGCAGTCTTTAACAGTAATGATGTATGCTCTTTTCACAGACAGATAGTATTTCGTTCCTTTGTTGAAAGTTTGAGAAACAACATCGATATTACCACTCCACACAGTGGGCCAGATTAAGCTTAAAATAGAAGAGAAATACCCTACTCTGACTCTGCTAGAGAATGGAACTCTGTGATTGATGTAGCCAGAGATCTGGCAGATGATTCTAGATGTAGCCCGATGCAGCCATCTGGAAGATGTAGCCAGCGATCCTAAACTAAACGGCTTCAGATGTCAATAAATAGAAAAAGGGAAAGGTCGTCTGTGATTGACTAACACCACCTGTCACCAATGGGTTTCGATACATTTTTAGGGCGGAAACGGTAATTCATGCAAATGTTTTTTTTTTTTTTTTTTTTTTCCTTGCTGGCACTGCGCATTAGAAGATATCAATATAGACCTCATGTTAAGTTTCTGTAGCTTTGCGATGATCAATTTGCCTAGACGGCTACACATACATAAATCTTCTTTTATTATAATTAGATATATAAAGTTATTTATAATAATACAATAGAATTAAAACAATATAAAAATACCACTAAATAAACTTGCAATGTTGTTAAATTTTCTTTTATTATATAAATTTAATGTTATGTTCATTCACATAGCTGCCAATATTTTAATTTATTCGGGAGGATTTTTACCTCCCCACTTATTCCATACAAAAAAGGCGGAACTAACAACGCTCTGGAATAAATTAAAATATTGGCAGCTATGCATTCATGAATGTTAATGGCAAAATATTAATAATAAGACCAAAAGCTATTTTATACAGTAACTACTGGAAATATACAACTTCGATTAAAATTGTAAATACTTTTCAAATATATGTAACTTTAACCATTTAGTAAAAGGAATTTATTCAAAAAAAATGTTTTAAGTAAAATTAATCTGATTAAGAAAGTGATTTAATATTTTATTGTAGAAGAACAATAAATTTTGTCTGCAAAATAATAATAATAATAATAATAATAACAATAATAATAAATAATTAAATAATAACAATAATAAATTAAAAATCTTTTATGGAAAGGTCGGGAAAGGAAGAGCATTTTTCCAGTTTCTGAATAGTTTTCAAAACTAATTATTTCTACTACAAATATTACACTCTTTGGTGATGCGTAGGCAGAAAATTGCAAAGTTTCACTATTACATAAAAATTAAATTTATATTAAAGAAATGCTGATGGTAATGTAAGTAATAACATTAAAATTAAATAGAATTTTTTTAATGAGATATCAAAATTGTTTGCTTCTGTTTAAACGCTTTTTCATTAGATAAAAAGAGGGGGGATTTAACCATATAATTTATGATTTTTATTTTTTATTTCGGATGAAATATATTAGCTTTTTAGATAGCCATAAAACAAAATTAAATTAAATTAAGTAAAAAAATAAAACTCTTAATTTTTTAATTAATTTGGAATTTTCAAATTGTTGGCGATTGGCAATATAATGAATTAACCACACGTTTTAATGCATGTGTTTTATTTTTACTTTCTATTACCCATAGGGTCGATAAAGTATTGTTTTAGGGTCAAATTTTGAAACGTGAATTTTTGTTATATTTACATGTTCTGAGGTACCCTGAATACGAAAATCATGTTTTTAGCGAATGGTCTGTCTAACTGTGTGGACTCGGCATTCAAAATGTGTATCATATAGGGATGCTACAGTCAGCTTTTCGTTGAGATGAAGCAAATGATTCTTACGCAGGGACATTCAAAAGTATACAAATACGTTACGTCTATGGGGGGGGATTGCAGGTAAGTAGAGTTTAACATCTATAGACTGCACTAAGCCAAATGAAACGAATATATATATTTTGTAACAGAAATAATCAACTGGAAAGAATGTGTATGTAGAAGCCTCGCCTCCCCTCGATGAGAGTAAATTTTCATGACGCGTATATTTCAACTGTGCTCGCCAATACCTTTAAAATAAATGGTTGAACCATCGATCTGCGATAATTTATTTAAAATAAAGTTATCATTTTTTTTTTCATTTGTATTTTTTTTTAATGCAATATGGAGAATAAATTCATTTTTTTTTTTTTTTTTTTTTTTTTTTTTTTTTTAGTGTTATACTACTTCTCTAATATGAAAATCGTCTGCATTATCAAAAAAGATAATTCATTTGAAAAATTATTTTAATAAATTATTTTTTAAAAACATAATTCTTTTTTAGTAACCGAATTAAATTCTATATAATTGTAGGTGCATTAATGAAATGGGGGATTGAGGGGGGCGGCAGTCCTCCTAACACAGAACTAATTATCATATAACATTCTTTCGAAGCCTATTTTGAATTTTTTAACATAGGTTTACATAACAGTACTCGTTATCTTACCTCTTAATCTCCAACCTGTATTTATAGTATGAAATTTCAGAATAACAGAAAGTCGTGTGAGTGACACACCATATTATTTATTTTATTTTACTTTATTTATGTATTTATTGTCAAGGAAATCTAATATAATAATGAATCAAATAATACTAATGCATAAATAAAAAATGAATAAAATAGTTATGAATCTCGGACTCCTGAAAATAAAAGGCATTATAGTTAAAAACCAAAGCAACTATTAATATAACAATAGTAAGTTTGTATAAGTGTATATTATATGATTTTAAATTGCAAGGCATATAGCAAGTGTTGTTTTTGCTGAAACATACTGGAAATAATAATAATAATAATAATATTTATTTATTTATTTATTTATCTTTTTTTTTTTTTTTTTTTTACATTGGATTCTGGTTAAATAATTGCAGTTGAAATATTTGAAATATTGCTCTGAATCTAAATGTTTGGGCCAAAGATTGTTTGTTATTACTTCTAGAGACTGTTGATTGTTTTAAGTTGCTAAAGAAAATGAATAGTTTAGAGCGAGAAAAAAGGCAAACAGCCTATTCACAAGAAAATGATCTGTATGGTTAACATCATTTAAAATCTTTTATTACAGATGAGATGGAAAATGTATTTTCGGTTTGAAATACATTAACGGCCCTCTTCCCTTACCGTCGTCTGTAGCAAGAGCCAATGTTATTCTATGGGGAAATTTTCTTTACATATAACTTATTAACTAATACATATTTTTAAATTCTGTTTTCACATTCAGAAAATTCCCAACCGTTAAATTGACGGACCTTTTTATAAGTGTATTTTTTTTTTTTTTTTTTTTTTTTAATATTTTATCTTGAAATTGCAAAATGAAAAAAATTCAGATATTGAAAATTCGTATTTTGCAGCTTCAACATAAAATGTAAAAAAAGAAATAATAATAATAATAATAATATATAAAAAAAAAAAAAATGATCCGTCTATTCAACAACTGGGAATTTTCAAAAAGTGAAAACAGAATTTAAAAATATGTATTAGTTAATATGTTATTTGTAAGGAAAAAATCCCCATAGAATAACGTTAGCTTCGGCTTCCGGCGGCGGTGAGTGAAGAGAGCCCTTAAGTATAAAAGTTTTTAATCTTTTAATTTGTATATATATATATATATATATATATATATATTTACTTCCATTACCTGACTACCGCAGATATTGGAAGTATAGTATTTGGTCAAATTATTTATGTCAAATTTTTACCTGATTTTCATATTTTAAAGTCCAAAAAAGTGATATATATATTATCGGTCCGTGTTTGTCTACGTGAAATCTTATGACAGTAATATATCCAAAACAAATAACAATACAACGCCGAAACTTCGAAATTAAGTTAGGTATAGTGTAAAGATCAGATTTCCAATTTTTTATGAAAAACGGAAGTGGGATCGTCGGAGTCTACCTCAGAAAATTATATTTCTTCAAATTTCCTATATAGACACTCATCCAGATGTATTTTCGTATGCATTAGTTAGCTAGTTTAGAAAAATTGAGAGACGCCCTGAATAAATAGGATAATCTTAGGGCTCATATGTGCGTTCCTTAAAAAATGTGTTTTCTTCAAATTTGGCGTATTAACACTCTTATATTTGTCCTTTCGTATGGAATTGATTAATTTGCCTTGTTTTAGTGAAAGACGGTAATGCATGCAGCCACAAATAATAAATAAATAAATAAATAAAATAAAATAAATAAAAAAATAAATAAAACAGACATTAAATGGCACTACATCCAAAAACCATTTTTGTTGTTTAAAAATAATTAAATCTCAGAACATTTTCCCAAATTTCTCTGAATTTAAAACCTAAATTTGGTATTCATATACTTCTAAATACGTATTATTCAGAATGACCGCACTGTTAAAATGAGATGATTAAAATCAAAATAAGATTATGTTTCTCTAAAAGATATTTCAATTTGTAATTCTCAAAAAAGTTCACTTTAAGAACTATTTAACATCGCTTCCCAGAATAAAAATTCCTAATTTAAAAATAATTCCTTCTTTGAAATGAAATTAAAAAATACGTGCATTTTGAAGTTTCTGTTAACTATTTTCAAATTAGAATTGAGAACAACCATCCAAACTTTTAAACTATATTTGGAATATTTTGCACATTTTTAATATAATAATAAACTCTGCTTAAATCAAATTCTTTTCCGGTTTCTTTTCGCAAAAGAATGTTCAAAACTAAATTCAAAATAAGGATTTCCTTCGTGTGTATAAAATATATAATTATTGGGTTTATTTTAAATAAATATTTGTAGTCGTTTCTTTCAAGCGCTTAAGTAAATAATTTTTATTCATTTAAAACTGAAAGATTTAAAACTGTTCTTATCTCGATTAACACATAATAGAAGTAAAAAAAAGTTTTTTAGTAATTTTAGTTTAGTTAATATATATATATATATATATATATATATATATATATATATCGTTTTTGAAATTTTAAATGTGTAAAAGTTTAGAATGTAACATTCATTTAACAGATTAATTGTTAAAAAATAATAAATAAATAATGAAATGTGTATTTTTTAATAAATAATTTCCAGTACTAATTTTTAAGAATTAAAGTGTACCAAAAAACAGTATGGAATTCTAAATTTTAAATGTAGGAAGATTTTAGTTTGTATTTCTCTTAGTATGATTTTTTTTTTTCCGAAAACTCCAATTTACTTTAGTTTATACCAAAACATGCAATTTAAATATTCATATATATATATATATATATATATATATATATATATATATAAGCAGAAAATGTATTTTTATATACTATCTATTTATATATGTATTTTATTTTATTACATAACTTAAAAAGAAAATTTTATACAATCCGTTTTTTTTTTTTTTTTTTTTTTACTTCGGTAATGTTATTTGAAGTATCGCTTAGTCTCTATAAAGTTAGAAATATCATTTCAGTCTCCCCTATAGTCTATCCCGACACTACTTTCTTTTTTTCCCCTTCTTTTCTATTTTAAATAAAATTAATCTTCATTTCTGTCCTTTTCCAAAATATTTGACTATTTCTTATAGTTTTACAATTATTTCTTATTGTTTTGTGTTTGTTTCTTTATTTTATTTAAATTTTAATTAATTTATTATTTACTTTAAGTTTTTTTTTTATTTTACGTTTAGGTTTTTACAATGTGATATAATGTATGGATTTGTGCTATTTCATGTTGAGATAAAAAATGGACTTTACATTTTTCTTTAACAATTTTGTTTAAAAAAAAAAAAAAAAAAAAAAAAAAATCTATCTACAAATACTATGTCCAATTTTTTATTAACATTTAAATTTAACATTAAATTGTCAAATTTAATGAATATTGAATATTTTAGGTACTTATAGTTTTGGTACTTATAGTTTTGGTACTTATAGTTTCAGTTTAATATGACTGTTGTATTTAAGTACGAAATAAATTACTTTTGTCATCAAATGTTACAAGAAGGAGTAAAAATTAAAACACATTGCAAAAGCAAAATGCAACACATTTTTAACATCGTTGTCAAATATAATATGTAATACAAGATTGTATTAATATAAATATGGATAAAACTCAACTATATATTATTATTATTATTATTATTATTATTATTATTATTATTATCATTTTTTTTAAGATAATCGAGCTTCAACTTTGGACATTTGTCTAAAAAAGTTATTTTGTTTAAAAATCATGAATGAAGCCATTTTCCAAACATTAACTAATTATAGTCTGTATAAATAAATGAAAATAAGATAAGTTTTTAATAAAAAAAAGTAAAAATTATAATGGGAGTTTAAATATGCTTCTCTGTATTGTTTCATTGAGTATTGTTTAATTTCATGCTATTGAACTTTAAATAATTTGAGACAATTCACTAAAATTATCAAAAAAAAAAAAAAAAAAAAAAAAAAAATCCGTTGTGACCCTGAAAATATCTATAAACTCTAAATTTACCAAAATCTATACAATTCATGAGATGAGGTCCTGTAACATGTGAATAAATTTTCAACTCAATCGAATAAGACGTCTAGAAATTATCACACGCTAAAAGTTTTTGCGTACAGGTTATAATACTAAAAAAAATATCTTTGTGTCCCTCTAAAAAACCTTATAAATGCTAAATTCACCAAAATCTATACAGTTCCTGCGAAAGTGTCCTGTAGCATGAGTATAAATTTTCCTCTCAATCGTAGACTCTATCTCAAAATTTGGGCCCGTAATGATATTTTCCTTGGGTCCCTGCAGAAAATTATAAGTGGCAGATTTAGTAAAATCTGCAGGATGCGGGCTACGGTGACCTATAACATACGTGCCGACTTTCAGCTCATTTGAAGAAAGCTTTTAGGCGCTACCGTGTTCATTCTCATATTTACACACATACATACGTACACAACCGTCAAATTGCAAAATAGAACTCAGTTGACCTCAAAACGCGTAGACACACTAAAATTTCAAAGTGGAATTTGTTACGTGATTACAAAACTTTCCTTGCGTACATATTTTTGAATAAAAAATATTTTACGTATTAGTGATAAACCCTTTATAATTCAACAAAAAATATATATATATTGTTGAATAATAAAGGGTATATATACACACACACACACACACACACACACACACACACACACACACATATATACTGCATGAGACAATAACCACATCGATTTGTGAGATTAAAATATATTTGATCTAACTGCAAATGCGTAAATCTTTTTGATAAGTTATGTAACTTATTTATAATAACTTATTTTGTTTCAATATATATTTTAAAGTACATTTATAATTTTTTGTCGGTACAGTTACCAATAAACTTATAAATACATTTAAGTTGTTTAAAAAAAAAAAAAAAAATGGTTTTCTTTTTCTTTTTTTAAAAGCTTTGCAACTATATTTAAACAGATAGGGTGCATCCAACCGGAATTTTTCCAACATTAAAAATTTATTAACAGACCAAAACATTTACATTCCTTAACGTTCTTATTATTAAATAATTCTTTTCAGAAATTTGCCAAAAACGAATTTAAAACTGTTAAATATTAATTTTACATTGAAAATTATCCGAAGGAAACATACTTAGAAACCCATTTGCCATTCTCTTTAAAACATAAATAAATATATATAAATATTTTTCTGTCATTTCATTTTCCAATAATGACCTGTTTGGCATGAGGATCTCTCTTCAAATAGCCTTTTTTTATGCATCTGCTCATTCATACAAGCATCATCAAAATATACATAATTCTGTTTTTTTTTTTTTTTTTTTTTTTTTTTTTACTTAACGTCAGACGCCAGGCATTGTAATCACAGATTAAATAAACATCAGAGGTTCATTTTGTTTTCTGTATTTTAACTTATGTATCAAAAGAAATATATTGCTTTCCATGCACCAATCCATGTAGGTCAAGTGAAATTCGGGATATAGTAGTAATGGGATCCAAATAACATTAATTTTCCATAATATTTATAGAATGTTATTATTATATTAATCTGTTTGTCAATCTCCTTGCCTGTCATCAATTTGGTGCAAAAGCTTCGTCTAGGAACTTCATGAAATCTTCTCGAAACTTCATGAAAATGTTTAAAACCTTCATGGAACATGCCAGAAACGAAATCTAATCTTCCAGAAATTTCGGAGAAATGGCTAGAAACTTCATCGAATTTTCCAGAAAATTAATGGAATATTCTAGAGTTCATGGAAACATCTAAAAATACCATGAAATTGCTTATGAATTTCATTGATGTTCATAAACGATTCAAGAAAATTCATGGAATCTTCATGATACCTTTTGGATGCATCATGGATACGCCAAGAAACTTCAAGGAAGTTTATAGTTATAATGTTATAACGTAATAGTTATAGTGTAATCAAAAATCAAACAAAATACATAAAATAAGTTATCTGCATATACACGTAAAATGATAAAAATAAAAGAAAAAAATAATAGAATGCTTTTTACTATTCTTAGAATACTATAGCAGCTTTATGATACCCCTAAAAAGCGGGAAAATGGGGAAAATTGAGGAAAATTATTATCACCTTCAAGCAGAAAAAATAAAATTTGAAATGCACTTGAGTTGACAAGAGAAATGTTCACACCTGTGTATATATAATTTGTGCAAGTTTGAATGATTTTTAAAGTTTTTTTCTTTTTTTCTTTTATTCAACTGACCGAAAATTTTCCATAATTTTTGTTAATTTACTCTTTTGGGGCAATTCTTTCAAAGCGTTCGATTTTTTTTTTCTTTTGTTCTTCATATTTATTTATTTATTCATCTATTTATCAATTTTATGCAATTTCATATTAAAAATTATGGGCAATTTGGACATCAATCAAATAAATTTTGCATTTACTTTTATTCAAAAATTTTGTAAAATACTAATCACAACCAATCTAAAACTTTTCTATTTAGAGCTGATCATTATTTATACATAAAAATAAAAGAAAAAAAAAGAAAATAATATAATACATTTATTTGTAAGAAATGTATTGTGAAATGTTTTATGAAAATGTATTATGAAGTAAAAAGACGGAAAATATTAGATTGAACGAAAAATAACATGTTTTACGCTAACCGAATCAGAACGACGCCAAACTATTAGGGACAGATTTTCTTGTCAACAAAAAAGAGACTTAAAAAACTGGTAAAGAAATTCGTATATTAGAATATGAGGCGTGTGAAGAATTTTGTTCTAAATGATGAATTTTACAAGCTAGGTATAGAACTAGGAGAAATGCCGAAAGAATATTAATTAGATTGAATGACATTGTGTTTTCAACTTATGTAAATCTCTACTTTCAGAAAAGTATAGATAAAATTTCTCTATAACTATACCACAATGTATGTATTTTTTCAAATTTCAATAATATTTGTATCAGATTTGATACAAATGAAAAAAAAAAAAAAAAAAAAAAAAAAAAAAAAAAAGAATTTAATGCGTATTTGTTACAACAATTGATGAAATAGGTGAATAAATAATGATGACACTCGTTAATGTGAGATACGTAATTTTTATAATAATAAGTGTAATTATTCCCTCTCTCTCTATATATATTCTAATTAATTCAGGTAGAGGTAGAATTAGGTAATATATATATATTTAACGTTTGCACAAGAAATAAAAGAATATAAATAATTATCTTAAGCTAATATATTTGTAATCGCATTAAAAAAAAAAAAAAAAAAAAAAAAAAGATTATGAACTAGGGTAAAATTTATAATAATAATAGAAATAATAATAAATTAAGGAGAAAAAAAAAAGCCAATGTAATGTCAGATATATGTTATCATAATTTATTTGTACAATAACTTATCTTTTCAATTATTCATAATCGTAGTACATAGTTGTTTACTTATTTTTATGTTGTTTCTTTATTTCACTATATTCTCATACCAGTTTTGCATTTTCAATGCAAAATTAGGTATGGCTCTTATAATACTAATGCTGTTACTGCATATGGGTTTACTTCGGATATTAATTCACACAAATATGACAGCCCATATTAATATAAAGAATCATAATTTAAAACTGAACACAACAAAAAGATAATAATAAGAAGAATGGAATAAAATGAATAATAACAATAAACAAAAATGTACAATAACTATAGGGGGGACATAATAAAATGAGTCTAGTATCTAAGAGATTTAATAGATTCTGGGGTCCCAATGTAATTTACTAACATCTTTATACTGAGGTTTTTTAATCAAATCTGTTACAAGTTATGAGGTGATGAGAATTAAAAGTACACTTACCTGGCAAATAGGCACATGTTGGATTTACTTATGCCTATTCAGAACGAATGTTCTGCTAGGCAGCCATGTTCTATCTTAAGTCTGAATTTTTCCACTTCTTTTTTACAAGGTTTATACTTCTTATAAAAATAATAATTATTATGATAATAGTAATTAATATTACATACTAATAAGCCCATAATATTTTATAAAGAAATTTAAATAAATTTGAAAAAAAAATAATAATGATGACGATAATATTTGAGAACCTTGATATACATACCTTTGAAGATGGCTGTGTAAACACAATAATAAATCTTAAATATGCCTCAATATATTCATAATTTATATTCATTTGCTGTTGAAATATTATTAAAAACTAAAATGGGCTTTTTCTTACTGATTAATGAAACTATTCTTCTACATTGTTCTGAGAGCTCGAAACTTACCCGAAAATTTTAAAAACATCCACTTTGTTTTTGTTATAAAGGTATCCGACAGAGAATTCTTCATTAAGACTAGTATGTTGTAGAAGACTTTCTTCTATATTTACCTATACATATTCAATCAGTAACAATATTAAAAAAAAAAAAAAAAAGAAAAAGAAAAAAAAAAGTACGATTTTTTTTTTTTCTAAGGTTTTTTTTTTTTTTTTTTTTTTTTTTGTTAAAAGTGAAAAAAATCGATAACTTTGTTTTAAATTATCACAGATTTATAGTTCAACCATTCGTTTTAAAGGTATTGACGAGACCTTTCGAAAGATACCCATCTTGAAAATTTATCCCCCCCGGGGGGGTAAGCGATGCCCCCCCATGCAGAAAATTTTTTTCCTAGTTACATACTACTATTATCAATAATTCATATTAATTTTACAATCACAAGTTTAAAACAACTCTAATTATGCACATTTATACGAATTTTTGTCCTATGCTGCCATGTTAAAAATTTAGATAAAATGCTATCACAGTGCCACCTGTTGAGCTATTGATCCCCAAACATAATCAGCACCAGTTTATGTCGGGGACCAACTAAATACCAAGTTTGGTTAAATTTCGTTTAAAAAAAAAAAAAAAAAAAAAAAAAAAAAAAAAAAAAAATGCGATATTTTTCTAAGTTTTTTTTTTGTTAAAAGAAAAAAAATCGTTAACTTTGGTTTAAATTATCAGAGATTTATCGTTCAACCATTCGTTTTAAAGGTATTGACGAGATCTTTCGAAAGATACCCATCTTGAAACTTTGCCCCCCCGGGTCGGAACTTCCCCCCCGGTGGGGGGGCAACCGATGCCCCACATGCACAAAAATTTTTTCCCAGTTAACTATTACTATTATCAACGAGACCTTTCGAAAGATACCCATCTTAAAAATTTACTTCTCCGGGGGGGGGATTTTCCCCCCTGGGGGGGAACCGATGCCCCCGAATGCACAAAATGTGTTTCCTAGTTAACTACTACTATTATCAATAATTCATATTAATTTTACAATCGTAAGTTTAAAATAACTCTCATTATGCCCATTTATACGGTATTTTGTCCTATGCTGCCATGTTAAAAATTTGCATAAAATGCGATTACAACGCCACCTGTTGAGCTATTGATCCCCAAATCTAATGGGCACCAGTTCATGTCAGGGTGCAACTAAATACCAAGTTTGGTTAAATTTCATTCATTGGTTCGTGAGATACAGCGTCCACAAAAAAATGATACAGACAGACAGACAGACAGACAGACACACAGACAGACAGACACACAGACAGACATTTTTTAAAAACTATCAATTCGTGTTCAGGAGATCCCAAAACGTGTAGATCCGTCAAAAAACGGAGGTCGAAAATTTTCGCGAATCCAATACTTTCTCTATATTACATATAGAAGAAAGTAAAAAGATAGAGTCTGCTCATTCAAAAAAAAAAAAAAAAAAAAAATGCTTTAGACATTGATAGAGTAAAACTTCAAAATTAACTTATATTTATTATAAAGTTACATACATTTATTTTGATTTTATATCAGTTAATATTTAAAAGAGTAACGCAAGTTTATTTTACAGTAAATCTTTGAAGTGGGTTAAATTTGATTTTTGGTTTATTCTGAAGTTTTACTGAATGAATAAAATGTAAATATTTCATGTAAACATGTATAACTATAATGCAAAAACAACTTTTTGATAAATCATTTCGATAAATCGATTAATTTTTGTTATAGATATTTGTGAAGCGTAATTGTTATAGAGTAAAGTTATAGCATTTGTCAAACGTGATTGTTTAATATAGACGAACGATAAGAGTTGAATCGATTAGCAGAGAAAAATAACTTAAAGGATCATTTATCCCAGAAAAAAAGGCAATCTAAAATAAATAAATAAATAAATAAATAGAAAATGAAAGTCTTTATGACTTCGATTTGTCTGTTTGTGCTATAATATCTGGTTTTTTTTTTTTTTTTTTTTTTTTTTTTTTTCCTAAAGATTTTCAGGTTCACTGCTCCCTATAGAAAAAAAACAATTTTAAAAATAGAACTACCAGATAATATAAAAAGACTTGCAAAATTATTCCAACATGCAAAAAGGAATCATGTTATAATTACAAAAAGATTTTGTGATGAGTGTGGCAACGTTTTTTTTTTTTTCCCTTCTAGAGTACGGTATTGTTAAAGTGAATGAAAAGTTAAGAAAGACAATATTATGTTCGATAGAATTAGAAATACATGTCATTTTTTCAGTATCCACATGTTAAGTGTCACATTTATTTATTTTATTTTTATTATAAATGAGTAAAAGTAAAAGTAAGTCTTTAAAACTAATTTAATATGTCTTTAGACATAATATGTATATTTGCTATGATTAAAAAAGTAAATTATGTTATTATTAAATGTGTTATCTTCAATTGTTTAACAGCGTGATTTTTGTAATTGCAAATGATTTGTACTTTTGTAAATCAAATATAATTATCTTTTATTTATTTATTAGTTTTGATTATAGATTTGTATTTTACTTAGTTATTTGTTACGAAACTTTATGAGAGAAAAGAAGGATTCCAAAGGAACAAAGTTAAAATAGGAAGAAATTAAAAAATATTTATTTAAGCAAATATCCATTGCCAGGTTTTATAAAACATTAAATATATGTGACGTTTTAAAAAATTAATAATTAATGAATTTATCCTTAGCATAGTCAATTTCACAACTTGGTTGTCATGTTAATTTACTTTACCGACATATGTTTAAAGAATAATAATAATAATAATAATAATAAATACGTACAAACGCATAAATATAAATCTTAAATTATACATAATAGTTACTAGTTACATAAATTAAATCACAAATTTGAGGCCTCATTATCAAAAACTGAAGTGTTTTGATTC
The DNA here is from genome assembly GCA_963930645.1 of Salticus scenicus. NCBI lineage: Eukaryota > Metazoa > Arthropoda > Arachnida > Araneae > Salticidae > Salticus > Salticus scenicus. Next base: position 227,166,786 of record OZ005656.1, on the reverse strand, counting down.
CGAATCTGCAGACGAATATATAAATGTTAGAATCGCTGTTTATTTTAGTTTTTAATTGCAAATTAACGCTTAGAGTTTTGCCATAAAGAACTTCATTAAAATTTGTCGCATTGGGGTATTAACTTCTCATGATATTTTATCAGATTTAGAGCAGTGAATGTTCTAAGCTAAATTTTATTACAGTCATTAGTAATTAAGTTTGAAAAAAAATGTGTTTTCTGCATTTCCCGAGGCTTAATAATTACTAGCGTCCAGGTCTCTTGCGGCGAACACCTCATTCCACTAATGAGTCATTAAATATTGATAAATACTTTAATGCATCTTTTCATTATAGATCTCATTAAAAAATGTCAGCAGTTTTTGTAGTGAAATATGCGAATGTTTTACAAATCTTTAAAAATAAGTTTATTACTTTTAGTCTGTCTATTGTATATTTTCTGTGCTTCCATAATAAAGAGGAATAGTTAGATTTTAAATACATAATTTGAAAAGTAGCTATTTATTTATTTATTTTTTATTTCTAAACTTAAATTACTTTATATATATATATACACTAATATTAATACATATTTTGGGAAAAATTGTCTAATTACAATTATGTTTAAAAAGTGTGCTTAATATTTTATTCTTGTCATATTTTACTATTTCAGAAATATTCATAAATATTCTAATGTTTCAGAAATATGTCCTTAAAATAAATTTAATTTTAATATTAATAGTTTCTAAAATAATTCTAGTAATGTACATATTTTTAGTATATGAATTAAATATATTCATATTGTAATCCCGAATTAAGGTTTAAGAAAAACAGAGGATATTTTTATCTAAGAAGACTCAAGATTATTATTTATTTTTATTTTCCTATAATATAAATTAATATTTAAATAAATATTATTATAATAAATATTTTTTTGTAAAAATATAGTTTTGCGAGCAGCATAATATTTTTTTACAAAATTCTCGCATTTATTACAGTTTTCCCTCTGAAAGTTTCAAATCTTCACAAAACAAATAATGGAGTTGAACTATATTCAAGGTTTGGAGTATTATAGAAGAGGGTGGTGGGTTGGGGAAGAGCGAAAAAATGTGGTCAAGTGAAGCGATTTTGTTTCATTATTATTAATATACAAATGAATTTTTGAGTACACATGTAAAACATATATTACATCCAGTTTCAATATTATCGCCTTGACAGAAAAATTCCGAAACGATAATACATAAAATATCATAAAATTTAAATTTGTATATAGTTGTCAATTTGTGCATAATCGTGTTTTATTCTGAAATATGTATGTGTATTTAATTTTAAAATGTGTGTGAGTGTATGCATATTATTATATTATTATACCAATCACATTTGTTTGCATATCACAATGTCTTTTCTATAAATTGCAAATATATTTCCGCTTTAACATGGTATTTAAATGCACGATATTTCTATAAATTGCACAGTCCTTAAATTGTAAATATATATCCGTTTTAACATGATATCTAAATGCACGATATAATTTCATAATTATCCAGTTGATATAACAGAAGTTACGGAGCGTTCCAATCAATATTTTATCTATGTAAAAAAAAAAAAAAAAAAAAAAAAAAGTTTTGCATGTTAAAATTATTTTAAAGGAAAAGGGTATAAAAGAATAATAATACAAAGAGACAAAACTTATTTTTTTCTTAAATTTAATAAAATATTAATAATAATAATAAAAATAATTTCGAAATTATTAGCAATCATACTTTGTAGAAAGGACGTGGAATCAAAGGACGTGGAAAGATCAAAGGACATGGCATTTCTTCTTCAAATGCAAATTACCTTGAAAGCAAATGCAAGACTAAAAGAAGAGGAAAACCCAAAGGGGAGGAGCAACGAGATATATAAATTAGAGTGCTGATTTAATGGATGAAGGATTAACTTTCCGTGGTTCAAGATGTATCACGTGACATGCTCGAATTGGTTGTTGTGTTTGGCCCTTTATCGCTATTTTGGTATTTAAAATATCAGTTCGACAAATTATCATTATTATTAGGTAACCTGACAGTCCTACGACCGAAATAAATTGTTTTTAAAATAATTTTACACATATTTCACATTTTAATAAATACTAAAATACTTTTTTTTTTCATCGTTTCCCAACAAAGTTTAAAAGTGCTCATAAAAGAAAATTTAAACTTTTAAAGAGCTAAATTTAACAACAAATAATCATTTTTCAACTATTTTTAAGCATTTTGTCGGTTAAAGTTCGACTACACGAAATAAAAAAGAAGTAAAATAAAATCAAAATGATTTAGAACAAAAGAATATTAAACTACGTAAGTAAACAAAAACATTGGCGTTTATGACTTATGCGAAGAACAATCTCCAAACCGTTGCCATAGAAATTTACTGAAAATAAGCTGTTATCAAGGGAACCATCGAATACGCAGGTGCAAGGATAGCATGTCACATGACTCATCTTGGACCTTCTCAAGGTTTACCATTTATCACTCTACTTTATATATCTCGTTGGGAGCAACACAAACAATCAAAAGAAAAATTCACCAAAAAAATCCAAACAGAGAGAAACGCATAAAAAAAGGATACAAGGGGAACAAATACAAACACACACAAAATAATAATATAATTATCAATATTAATAATAGAAGGAAGGGATTTTTAAATGATTTATTTATAAATTTTTTATTTTATTTTTATATAAGTACTTTATATTTAATTTAATTCATTTAATTCAATTGATATTTACATCTATTTTATTTATTTTACTAATTTACTAAATTTATTATTATTTTAATTATTTACCTTTATATTTACTTTATTTATTTATTTATCTATTTATTTTTTACAAAATGAAGGAAATTATTTAATCTTTTTTTTTTTTTTTTTTTTTTTTTTAAGCTGTAGCAAAAAAATGGAATTAGACTTTTCCGTAACAATTTTATCGCGATTGGGGAAAATAACTAAATTTTCCGGGAAATTCAGCTCGGAAACACGTTTGACATAAAAGATAACTTTAGCTACATTTCAATTTAGGGGCTAACTAACGACAAATGGTGTTACTGTAATTCAAGGAGAACGTTCTTGCGGTATTTTATCATCCTCACTGTATGATAACATGTGTCACAATTATTTCAGTTGTAATTTTTTAAAATAATTAAAAAAAAAAAAAAAAAAAAAATGATAATTTAAAATGAAGTTTCAAAGATCTCTAAAATATTTAATTGGCACCTATTCTAATAATTATCTGGAAATGTAAAACTTTGGCTCTTCGCGTTATCAGACTAATGTTCTAACCAATAACTGAGCTAATGAGCCACGCATACATGCCAACAATCTCATTATGAACCGTACAATTTTTAGTACCCGCCTTTCTTTTCATACCAATAAATTTTTTGAGTAATTTTAGTCTTATTTAATCGTAACAAAATTTGTAGATAATTACTCTAAAAATATAGTGGTGTGAGAAAAGGGGAGTTTTTTCAGGGAGCGTTAACAAATGTACGGTTATTAATGAGATTGTTGGCAAGTATGGCCACAGAAAGTCTTTTACATATAAATTTCCGTCTCTAGATGTGACTATTTCAGAAAATTATAGTTGTTAAGAAATATAGAAAAACAAATCAAAATTTTTGAAATCAAGCTTCAAAGTGCATCAAAATATGTCAATACGGACCCCATGGAAATAACTGTAGCCTTGCGGTCAGCCGTTTGACTACAAATGAATGGATACGCGCAAGTACACTCACACGTCTTTTTATTATTATTATTATATATATATGTGTGTGTGTGTGTGTGTTTGTGTGTAATAAGAATACAAGTGAATTAAAGTATAATAATATATCAAATAAGTAAACTTTCAACGTTGTTATTTTTTCTTTTATTATATAAGTTAAAAGGTTTGTTTTTTCATACAAAATGATGACAAAGTATTCAGACCACATTGATATATACAAATAGCTATTGGAAACACATAACTTCGATTATTATTATTATTATTATTATTATTATTATTATTTTATTATTATTTTTTTTAATATGCAACGTTCAAAATTTATTTAAAGAAAGTTATTCAAAAGTATTTTAAATAAGTTTTATCTGATAAATAATGTGATTTCATATTTTATTATGGAAGATAAATATTTTTTTTTTTTCTGTAAAATAAAAAAAAAAAAATAAAAAAAAGTGTAAATTTAATAATTTTTATCGAACGAGAGATAAATGAAGCGTATTTTACCAATTTCTCAATAGTTTTAAAAACTATTTATTTCTGCTCCATGTATTTACACTCTCTTTGACGTTATCTAGGCAGAAATTTTCGCGATTACATAAAAATAAAATTTATATTAAAGAATTTTTGAATGTAATATAAGTAATCGACGTTATTAAATAAAAGTTTTTAATGAGATTTCAATGTTTACTTCTATAGATTTTTTTAGGAGTTAAAAAAAGTGTTACTTAAGCCTATAATTTATTTTTTCCCAGAAGAAATATATTCATTTTCTTCATAGCCATAAAGCAAAGGGTAAACAATCTAAAAATTAAAATCATTACCATTTCTAATTAATCTAAACTTTTCAAATTGTTACCAGTTGACAATAGTATGAATTAAACATACATTTAAGTGCATATATTTAATTTTTATTTATTTATATAATTTATAATTTTTGTAAAGGAAAGTTAATCTAAGAAGATATAAAATAATACTAGCATATAAATAAATGGAATATAATACAAAAGAAAACACACACATATATATATATATATAATATCTAACAAGACTCATATATATATATTATTATTATTATTATTATTATTATTATTATTATTTTATGTTTTTTTCTTTAAAAGGCAATATATGTAAAAATGAAAACAGCTTTAAATAGAACACTAGTAACTTTGTATCCTATTGAAACCCTGCATTACATGATTCTAAATTACAAGACATAGTACGTGTTGTATTTTATGAAACATACTGGTAAATAAATAAATAAATATATAAATAAATAAATATATACGCTACATTGAATTCTAGTTAACTTTTACTGCTGAAATTTTCGCAACGTTGATTTGACTTTAAATGTTTGGGACAGATATTGTTTGTAGTATTTTCTCTCTTTTGGAGAGGGCTGATAGTAAGGTAAAAATAAGAAATTGTATTGTTTAGAGCGAGGAGTATGAACTGTACGGTTAATATCATTTAAAATATGTTACAGAAGAAATCGAAAAGTGATTTTTTTTTTTTAGTAGCTCAATGTGTGTCTACGTACAGTGCTCTGACAAAAATTAATACATTTGGAATTTTGATACCCCTACTGCACATATTAATTTTCCAAATTTTGGTGAAAACCGGAAATTAGACCGTAGGAGACTATCTCAGAAAAGACTTTAACGAGTTTTTTAAAAGTTGTTGTATAAACACTTATTTAGATGTCTTTGAGAGATGTGATGTATAAATCTGTAAATTTTAGGATTCACAAGTGCGTTCCTTAAAAATCAGCTGTACGAATTGTCTTCAAACTCGGCGTATTAACTTCCTTATTTTTATCCTTTCGAATATAATTGATTAATTCGACTTATTTTGGCAAAATAAAGTTTAAATAAAATAAACAAATAAACAGATATTAAATGAATATAAGACCAACCCCCCCCTTTTTTTTTTTTTTTTTTTTTTTTTTTTTTTGTTACAAAATAATTAAATCTCAGAACATTTTGTCAAATTTGTGTGAATTTTAATCCTAATTTTAGTGTTCATATAATTTTACTTATGTATCATTCAGAATGAACGCACTGTTAAATGAGATGATTAAAACCGAAATAAGATTATAGTATAATAACAGGAGACTTGGCGTTGGAATATTAAAACCCGAATAAACTACTACGTCAGCCACCATCTATCGTAAATATTTTGCAGTCTCCCTTCCTTCCCATGCGCGTACATGTCACCCACCTAACTAAAAAATGGCTGTTTTCTATACTTTTGTAAACCATGCCCTTAATATTTGTTCAAATCCTATTTTATTAAAATCTGAAATTATATACCTGAAAAACATTGCAATTGATAGAGGTTATGACCCTTCCATTATAGACAAAGCTATCCAAAAAATACAACTAACTCGTATTTCGTCTACTAAATCAGACTCTTCTAATATCAGTTTTGTTTTTCCTGATTTTTCTAAATCCAGCCAAACCATAGCTAAAACTTCCAAACAATATGATTTTAAAATAATATTTTCGCCTTCCAATAAATCCACCTTTTCTCAGTTAAAAGATCCCATTGATATGCATAATTCTTGGGGTATTTATAGTATTTCCTGTCAGTGTGTTTTATCATATATTGGCCAAACTAAACGCAGTCTTAAATTTAGATGTCTTTAAGAGATGTCATGGATAAATCTGTAAATTTTAGGATTCACAAGTGCGTTCCTTAAAAATCAGCTGTACGAATTGTCTTCAAACTCGGCGTATTAACTTCCTTATATTTATCCTTTCGAATATAATTGATTAATTATAACTAAAATAACATATGAATTACGTCCGCAAACAAGAAACCAATAAATCGGCTATTTCTAAATATTATTGGGAGGAAAATCATAATTTTAAATTTGATTCAGATAAAATAATTTGCAGACCTAAATCCGTTCATGGACTTGATTTCTTTGAAGCTTTTCATATTTATAAAAATTTTAAAAACCTTGTAAATTGTGGTTTCGCTGTTCCCTATTTGTCTGATTGTTGAAAATTTTACATTCAGTCCACATTTTCTTAAAATTTCTACTGTTTAGACGGCTAGCAATCCTAAATTCCTATTGGCCACACTCCCCGCCTGTCCCGTAATCCTATTGGTTGAACTGAATTTGGTCCCTCTCCTATATACACGAGCACTTCTCCAGATTCAGATTTTTTTTTTTTTTTTTTTTTTTTTCACTGAAAACGGTACGCTTAAGGCTACCGAAACGGATGTATGCATCTCAAATAATTTTGTTTGGGGTTTCTGACGTAGTAGTTTATTTGGGTTTTAAGATTATAGTATGTTTCTCTAAAAGATATTTCATTTTTTTAGTTCTCAGAAAACTTAATTTTAATAACTATTTAACATGCCTAAACGGAATAAAACTCCCTAATTTAAAAATGATCATCATGTGTAAAATATATATATTTGATTTTATATATATATATATATATATATATATATAAAGTACTCGTATTTTTAACTATTTAAGCAAATAATTTTTAATCACTGATATTTAAGATTGCAACATTTTAAAATGTGCATTAACTATTATCTCGATTATACTGTTAGCAAGAATTGGGTTCAGCGAATATATATAAATAAATATACATTTTTTTTTTCGTTTTTGGCCTTTTAAATATCTACGTAGTTAGAATGTGACATTCATTCACTATATTAAATAAATATATATATATATATATATATATATATATGTGTGTGTGTGTGTTTAAAATAATAAATAAATAAAGTATTTTCAAATGCTATTTTTTATGAAAAATATATCTTGAATTTTTTATAATTAAACGTAGAAGATTTATTTTTTTTTAGTATGACATTATAATTTTTTTCTAAAACACTCCCATTCACTTTTTTTTTTTTTTTTTTTTTGTCAAAACACGAAAATTTTAATATAATGCAAATTTCATTTTAAGAAATGCATATTGAATTATTTCTTACGTTTTGTCGTCCTTTAAAATTATTTGTACTGTGTTAAATTTTACCGATCGTACTGTAATTAATAAAATCTTTAAAAAACAGAATAAACCCAAAATCTATATAAATATCTCTCCCCCCCCCTTTTTTTTTTTTTTTTTTTTTTTTTTTTTTTTTTACATTACTTAAAATTAACAGGAGGAATCATACATAGAAACCTATTTACCATTTGCTTTTTCATCTAAACCGAATAAAGATATATATATATATATTATATACATATATATAATATATATATCTTTTCCCGTTTCCTTTTCAAATAGTGACCTGTTTTGAAAAATAATCTTTTTTTTTTTAAGTTATTTTGATGCATCTTCTTATTCATACAAAATCATCTAAATATGCATAATACAATTTGTTTGAAAAACTTGACGTCATATGTCAACCATTGAGAACACAAATTAAATAGACAGCAACGTTTCATTTCCTTGTCATTATTTCTAACTTATGCTTTAAGAGAAATATATTGCATTTCATGAACTAATCCAAGTAGGTCAAATGGTATCCGAGATGCAGGAGTAATGGGATTCAAAATGTTACTTATTTTCCATAATAGTTCAGCATATATGTATAGATAGGTATGGATACATTTACTTTTTTATCAATTGAAGCAATTTAAAAGATATTTACTATTTGGACATCAATCAACTTTGAATTAATATTTATTAAAAAATCACAACCAAAACCACAACAATAATATAAATCACAACCAATCTAAAACTTTTTGATGATTATTTATATACCTATTTAAACAAGTGAAAGTAAAATAAAATAACACATTTGTAAGAATTGTATTATGAAAGAAAATAAATGAAAATACTAGATTGAACAGAAAATAAAATGTTTTGCTCTAATCGAATCTGAGAGATGCCAAACTATTAGGGACAGATTTTCTTGTCACCACAAAAAGACTTAAAAAACTGGTAAAGAAATTCGTATATTAGAATATGAGACGTGCAAAGAATTTTGTTTTAAATGATGAATTTTACAAGCTAGGTATAGAACTAGGAGAAATGCTGAAAGAATATAAATTAAGTTAAATGGCGTTGTGCTTTCAACTTACGTATATCTTTCTTTTCATAAAAATATAGATAAAATTTCTCTACAACTATGCCACAATGTATCAGCTAAACGACAATCATATGGATTTTCCTTTCTTTCTTTCTTTTTCTTTTCAATAACATTTGTATCAGATTCGATTAAAATGTAAAAAAAAAAAAAAGTTATTACGTATTTGTTACAACATTTGCTTAAAATAGGTAAACTCGTCAATTATTCAATAAAAATCCAATTATCCATTAAAAAATAAAGCAAATATTTATTTATTTTAATGTGATACTTCCGAAGAGATATTATAAGCATTTGCAAAGAAAATTAAATAATATAAATAAATATCTTAAGCTAATATATTTATGTGCGCATTAAAAAAAGAGAAAAAAAATAAAAATTAATTTTATAAACAATGGTAAAATTAAAGTAAAAATCTAATAATAAAATTACATTTAGAAAAAAATTAGCATGATTTATTTCTACAAATAATTATAATTTCAATTTTTCGTTGTCGAAGTACATATTTTATACTTATTTATATTTTTTATTTTCACTATATTCTCATTCCCATTATTGGATTAATTTAGAATGTTTATTGCAAAACAAGATGCGGCTCTTTAAACAATTACGTTATTACAAACGAATTTATTTCGATAATTTAATTCAAGCATTAATGACTGCCCGTAATAATACAAAGGATCATAATTCAAAACAGAACGCAACAAAATGAAGAATAACATTAGCAAAAAAATAAATGAATAGTAACAAAATATTAAAATGAACAATGACTATAGGAGGAAGATAATAAAACGGGTTTAGTATCTTATAGCTCATACAGATCGTGGAGTCCCAATATAATTTACTAACATCTACATTATGATAGTTTCTATCAGGTTCATGACAGGTTAAGAGGTGATCAGATTTCATGTTACCCGCTCTGCAAAAAATCATATGTTATATTTAATTATATGTCTGTTCTAAACAATTGTTCAACTAAGCAGCCATGTCTGGTATTAAGTCTAAACTTTGTCACTGCCTTTTATAAAACAATAACAACAACAAAAACTAATAATCACAATCATTTGATATTTTATAATGGGAATTAATACATTTAAAGAAAATTATAATGAGGAAGATAATATCTGAGAATCCTGACAAAAGAAAAATTAAAAATTCTTTGAATACCTCTATGAAAAATATAATAATTTTTATGTATGCCTCAAACTCAATATATTTCCATTGAAAGTAACTTAAATACTCCATTACTTCCTACTTTCTTATTTCAGCTAACAAACCTATCTAACATATTTACATGATTCTGCTGCTGAAATATAATTGTATACTAAAATGTTTTTAGTTTATCTCATTAATAGAATCATTCATCCACATTGATGTAAGAGCTCGAAGTTTACCTGGAAACTTTAGCAGAATTCTTTTTGTCACTAATTGAAAGTTTTAAATTATTTCAAAGTCATTCAAAAGAAAATTTTTCATTAAAAGACGATAAACAATGTCCATTCAGTATAAAAGTAAAGTATGATTTAGGTATTGTTATAGCAAAATTTCAATGCTATTTTAAGTTAAATACAAAATTACATACATTTATTTTGAATTTACTGTAGTTAATACTTAAAACATTAACGTGAAAATATTTTGTAGTGAATCTTTCAACTGGGTTAAATTTAATTTTTGATTTATTCTGAAATTTTAACGAATGGATAAAATATAGATATTTCTTATAAATATGTAGAACCATAATATGAAAATTATTTTTAGTTAAAGCAATTTCATTTTTGTTATAGACATTTGTCAAGGATAATTGTTATAACGTCAAATTATAACATTTATCAAATGCAATCTTCGAACATTGGCAAAAGACATGGGTTGAATCGGTTAAGAAGGAAAAATAACTTAAACAATCATTTATCATGAAAAAAAGAAAACATGTAATCTTTGTAAGAAATAAATAAATTAATTAATAAATTAATAGAATAAAGTTTTTATGACTATGGTTTGTCTCTCTGCGGTTTCATATCTGTAAAAGTTTTTTTTAAACCTCGACATGAGATATTCAGGTTAACTGCTCCCTAAAAAAATGTAAAATTAAAACTACCAGTTAATATAAAACGACTTTCAAAACTCTTAAAAAATATCGATGTGAATTAAATTAAAGCCCCAGACAAATTTTGTATGGAGTGTGTCAATGTTAATCTAGCTAATGTAAGTAACAAAATAATAAATAAAAATTTTATATTCGATAGAATTACAAATCCTTATGCCACTTATTGTCCTTATGCCACTTATTGTAAGCGTTTTATTTATTTATATTATTTTCATTGTAAATGGGTTAAAATACAAAAGGTATTTAAAGCTAATTTAATATGTCTTTAGACATGATATGTGTATTCACTATGATTAATTAAGTAAATAATATTTTTAATAAATGTATTATCATTAATTTTTTAACTGTTCAATTGTTATAATTGCGCTTTACTGTACTGTTGTATGCCAGACATAATTATGTTTTATTTATTTAGTAGTTTTAATTTTAGTATTTTACGTTGTTTTTCGTTAAGAATTTATATGAAATAAAAGAGAGATTTCAAAGAAATGGACATAAAATAGAGTGAAATTAAAAAGACTATTTAATTAAACAAATATTGAAAGCCAGGTTTTATAAAGCAGTGCATAACATTATGAAAATTAATAGTGTTTGAATTTATTTTTAACGTAGTCAGTTTCGCTACTTCATCATCATTTTGATTTATGTTTAAAAATTATGTTTAAAGAAGAAAGAAAAAAAAATAATAATAATAAATAAATAAATACAAAGTCAAAATATAAATTCTTAAAGTATATATATATCTGCTAGTTACAGAAATTAGATGACAAAATTGAGGCCTCATTATCAAAAACTGAAGTAATTTGATTCCTAATCTGCAGAATAATATATAAATATTAGAGTCGTTGTTCATTTTAGTTTTTAATTGCACATTAACGCTTAAATGTTTTACCGTAAAAAACTTCATTAACATTTTTCGCTTTGGAGTATTAACTTCTCATGATTTTTGATCAGATTTAATGCAACGAGTGTTCTAAGCTACATTTTTTTATAGTCATTAGTAATTAAATTTGAAAAAAAAAATCATCTCCCGAGGCTTAATAATTAAGAGCGTCGAAGTCTCTTGCGGTGAACACCTCATTCCACTAATGAGTCATTAAATATTGATAAATATTTTAATGCATTTTTTTCATTATAGACTTCATTAAAAAGCGTCAGCAGTTTTTGAAGTAAAATATGGGAATATTTTACAAATCATTAAAAATATTTTTATTAATTTTAGACTGACGTTTACATATTTTCCGTGCTTAGTAATTAAGAGAAATAGTTAAATTTTAAATATATAATTTGAAAAATAGCTTGTTGTTTTTTTCTATACTTAAATTAATTGTTTTAACATACTATAAAAATACATTTTGCGAAAAAAATAAAAAATAAAAATCCTAAATACTTTTTTTTAATGTGTATTTAACATTTTCTTGTGATTATATTTTAATATTTTATAATTACAATTTTTAATAAAATCACACAATAAACTGTGGAAGGAAATCATATTTTATTGAATTTTAATTTTTCCGACTGAGTGAAAATAATGCCTGGACCGGGACTCGAACCATGGATCTTTGACTTACAAGGTCAAGGCTCTACCAAATGAGCTATCCAGGCCGACATCCTGGTCAGCATTACTCACTTAGGCAACCTTAAAGTCTGAAACAATCTGGTCTATCATTTAGATAGCTCAACAGAAATAAGCCGCAGGAAATGGAAAACACCATTAAACAATGGGAGAAAGAAATACAATTTTTAATAAAATCACACAATAAACTGTGGAGGGAAATCATATTTTATTGAAATTAAATTTTTCCGACTGAGTGAAAATAATGCCTGGACCGGGACTCGAACCACGGATCTTTGACTTACAAGGTCAAGGCTCTACCGACTGAGCTATCCAGGCCGACATAATGTCGGCTAAATGGTAGAAAAGGTGCAAAATGGCAGATTAGTCATACGACAAGGATAAAAAAATCGCATAGGAACAGAGGGTCGCAACTACGATACGGAGCCGCTACAGGGCGTCTAAAATAATACATAACACAAAAAGAAGAAACAAAACCATTACAGATCATTTCATTGATAATTACTCACTCACAAGCGACTAATGCAAGCCAAATGTTGAGCCTACAGGAGATGCTGAATGTTTTTCCCAGACGCATCGAGACACGCCTTGCATTTACGTTGCATAGAACGCCGCACCTTCTCAAAATTCCAGGTGTATCTCGAACACATCCTGCTGCAACAAGGATTCTTCGTACCAAGTGTTCCGGCGTTGCAACATGTGTTTCATACACAAGTCCTTTTAAAAATCTCATAAGAAAAATACAAGGGAGACAGGTCTGGTGATCGTGGTGGCCACGCGATTGGTCCACCGCGACCAATCCACCCGCCAGGAAAAAATAGCCTGCAGATGTACTATGACGTCTGCACCGTGCGGACGCCTAGCTTGCGGGTTTTCATCCGCCCACATATGCAGGTTGTGAAATTTCATCACACCCTCTAATAAGAATGCAGCCTCATCCGTGAAGAGGACACTTGCTGCGAAGTTTCGGTCTGCAGCACTTTCTTGCAAAAACCACCGCGCAAAATCCGTACGATTGTTATAGTCTCCCGATTCCAGTGCCTGGACGCGTTTTAAGTGGTAAGGATGTAGTCCTTCATCGTGTACAATGCGCCAGACGGTGGTTTTCGGGATATGGATCTTTCGGGATACAACTCGTGTACTCGATGAAGGATTACACCGGAGTGTTTGGATAACTCTTTCTTCAGCATCAACTGTCCGAGTAATTCGTTGACGACCAGCATCAGGTTTGTGCACGTCAAACGAGTCGGTTTCACACAATTATCTTTGCAGAGTGGTAAAGAATGAGCTGCTAGGAACCTTTCTACCATGATATTTCTCACGATACATTCGCAAATCTTCTCGTCCATTGCAGTTGGCCATGCCGTAAATTAAATGCATGTCTGCCATTTAGTGGTGCGTGTATTTAGCCATGTTACGCTCAACGCATCCACGGCTCGAATGAAGACAATCTCCGTTTGCTCAGCTCGTGTTAGTATCGCAACGCCCTCTCGGGGCTCTATCGCCCTCTACAGGCGTTTGCGACCCCTGTTCCTATGGGATTTTTGATCCTTGTTGTATGACTCATCTGCCATAGCATTTTGCCAACGTTTTTTTGAATCACCCTTTATATATACATTTACGTTTGTATTAATTGAAGCAAATTTAAGAAATAAGAGAACACATTTGTAAAAAAAAAAAAAAAAAAATGTAATATGAAATATGAAATATGAAATATGAAATATGAAATTTTAAATTTTAAATAAAAGAATGAAAATATATTAGATTGAACAAAAAATAAAATGTTTTATGCTAACCGAATAAGAAAGATGCCAAACTATTAGGGACAAATTTTCTTGTCAACACAAAAGAGACTTAAAAAACTGGTAAAGAAATTCGTATATTAGAATATGAGACGTGTAAAGAATTTTGTTCTAAATGATGAATTTTATAAGCTAGGTATAGAAGTAGGAGAAATGCTAAAAGAATACAAATTAGGTTAAATGTCGATTAGCTTTCAACTTACGTATATCTTTCTTTTCAGAAAAATATAGGTAAAATTTTTCTGCAACTATGCCACAATGTATCAGCTAAACGACAATCATATGGATTTTTTTTTTTTTTTTTTCAATAACATTTGTACCAGATCCCATTCAAGTGTAAAGAAAAAAATATACTTTATTACGTATTTGTTAGAACAATTGCTTAAAATAGGTGAACTCGTTGATTACTAAATAAAAATTTATTGAAATGAGTTTAATTAATCAATAAAAATTAATGCAAATATTTATTTGTTTGAAAATGACATTTCCGAAAAAATATTTTAAACGTTTACGCAGAAGGCTAAATATTATAAATAAATATCTTAAGCTAATATACTTATGTCCGCATTAAAAATAAATAAAAAAGTAAAAATTATTTTATAAGCAAGGGTAAAATTAAAATAAAAATCTTATAAAATGAAATTACTTTTTAAAAAATATTGACATAATTTATTTATATAAATATTTACCATTTTAATTTTTCATTATTGAAATACAAATATTTTACTTCTTTTTCTTTTTCTTATTTTATTTCACTATATTATTTTAAAAATTTAGAATTTTTACTGAAAAATCATATGCGGCTGTTAAAAAAATAATGTTATTTCATACGGATTTATTTAGAGAACAGAGCTGCCACCCTAATCCTGCAAATTGTTAACGCCTATTGAAAAACGCCCCTTTTTGTACACCACTTAATTTTTAGAGCAATTCTCTTCAAATATATCTATGATGAATTAAGTAGAAAAAAATACTCTAAAAATTAAGTGGTGTTGAAAAAGGGGCGGTACTAACAATTTGCCGGATTAGGTTGGCAGCTCTGAGAGAAGCAAAATTAATTAATGACAGCCCATTAAAAATTTAAAGGATCATATTTCAAAACAGAACGCAACAAAGTGAAGAATAACAATAGGAATGAAAATAAATGAATAATAACAAAAATCTAAAATCAACAATGACTGTAGGAGGAAGATAATAAAAATGGTTTAGTATCTAAGATCTCATACAGATCTTGAGGTCCAAACATAATTTGCTAACGTCTGTATTCTGACAGTTTCTATAAGATGTATTACAAGTTAAGAGGTGATTAGATTTCATATTATCTGCTTTACAAAAAAGGCATATGTTGGATTTAATAATGTCTGTTCTAAACAATCGTTCCGCTAAACTGTCATGTCCGGTCTTAAGTCTTAACTGCGTCACTACCTTTTAAAAAAAGATTATAGTTCTTATATAACAATAACAATAATATATATATATATATAACAATAACAATATATATATATATATGTATATATATATATATATATATATATATATATATATATATATATATATATATATATATATATATATATATATATATATATATATATATATATATATTAAAATCAAACACAATGGCTGCATTCGACTTTTTAACTTCGTTGAAGGCTGTTATCGGGACTTCTAATCTTCCTGCTCGGGAATTTGTGTGTGCTTCTACGAGTGTCTCTTTGCCACGTTGTTCTGGTGCGACGTTTTGTGAACTGGACCTTCTTTTTTCTAAAAGTAAGTGGCTACACTACAAGACGATTCCGGTGTCTTGAAAACTTTTTTTATGTGTCCACGTTTTCTACAGGACTTGATGTGTAACCCTAGTGTGACGCCAAGTGATCTTAAATGACTCTTGATTTTTACAAGACTTATTTTTTAACTGTAACTGTATTGAACTTCACC
This sequence comes from Salticus scenicus, assembly GCA_963930645.1. Lineage (NCBI taxonomy): Eukaryota > Metazoa > Arthropoda > Arachnida > Araneae > Salticidae > Salticus > Salticus scenicus. The sequence continues at coordinate 227,150,577 of OZ005656.1, read as the reverse complement.
AGTATACAATGCTGTTTACTCTGCTGTTAATTAACAACACCTGAAGATGCTATTTTAATAATAGCGAAAAGCTTTGTGTTTCATTTTAGTTAATGTATATATATATATATATATATATATATATATACGTGTTTTAAATGCGATTTTACACTTTTCTTAATATGTTTACATGTGAAGTTATTAAAAATTTTAAACTTTCAGTGGTTTTTAATTTTAACAATAATAATAATAATAATCACTTGATATTTTATATGGAAAATTAATACATTTGAAGAAAATTATAATGATGAAGATAGTATCTGAAAACCTGCCAACAGAAAAATTAAATTTTGGCTCTATGAAAAAAAGATGTCTGTATGAAAAAAAATAAAATAAAATAATAATAATAAGTTTTATGCATGTCTCAATAAATACATATATTTCCATTGCAAATAACAAAAATGTTACATTACTTCTTACTTTCTTATCTCTACAAATCTCTCTAACATATTTACATACAACTGTTGTTGAAGTATAATTGTAAATTAAAATGTTTTTAGCCTATATCATTAACGAAACAATTCCTCTGCATTGTTGCAAGAGCTCAAAGTTTACTCGGAAACTTTAGTAACATTCATTTTGTCACTAATTCAAAGATCAAAATTATTTCAAAGGTATTCAGAAGAAAAGTCTTCAGTAAAATACGATAAATAATGTTAATTCAGAATAAAAGTAAAGTGTACTTCATATATTGTTATAGTAAATTTACAAAGTTATTTTAAATTTAATACAATGTTACATACATTTATTTTGATTTTACAGTAGTTATTACTTAAAACATTAACGCGAAAATATTTTGTAGTAAACATTTCAATTGCGTTAAATTTTACATTTTGTTTATTCTGAAATTTTAACGAATAGATAAAATGTATGTATTTCTTGTAAATATGTAGAACCATAACATAAAAATTATTTTTAGTTACATCAATTTAATTTTTGTTACAGACATTTGTCAAGGCTATTTTTTATAGCGTCAAATTATAGCACTTGTCAAACGAAACGTTTAAACAACGACAAAAGATATGAGTTGATTTGATTAGCAAGAAAAAAATAACTTAAACAATCCTTTATCCTGAAAAAATAAACAGATAAATAAAAAATGCAATCTTTGAATATATATATATATATATTGTATTGTATATTATATATATATATATATATATATATATATATATTGTATATTATATATATATATATATATATATATATATATATATATATATATATATATTATATCGACCTGAATTAAATGGTAGTCACAGACAAATTTTGTAAAAAGTTCGGCAATGTTAATCTTGCTTATTTTCCTACTTCTAGACTACTGTTTTGTTAAAATAAATAAATAATAATAAAGGAAAATATTATATTCGGTAGAATTAGTAATCCACGTCACATTTTGTTCTCACCTGTTGAACGTTTTATTTATTTACTTTCTTTTTATTGTATAAGACTAAAAATAAAAGTAATTTTTTATAAGTTCATTTAATATGGCTTTAAACGTAATATGTGTATTTACTATGATTAAATAAGCAAATAATATTATTAATAAACTTTTTATCATTCAATGTTTAACTGTGTATTTGTTATAATATGTGTTTTACTGTATTTTGGAATACTAAATAGAATTATCTTTTATTTATTTTTTAGTTTTGGTTTTAGTATTCACATTTTAATTAGTTTCTCATTAAGAATTTTTTTTTAGACAAAAGAAAGAATTCAAAGAAATAGAGATAAAATAGAGTGAAATTAAAAATAAATATATTTAATTAAACAAATATCCATAGCCAGGTTTTGTAAGGCATTAAATATATTTAACACTTAAAAAATTAATAAAGGATGAATTTATCCTTAACTTATTCATCAAGCTAATTCATCATCATTTTTATTTATGTTACCAACTTACGTTTAAATAATAAGATAATAATAATAATAATAATAATAATAATAATAATTAAAATAATTAAATAAATAAATATATACTAAGTCATAAATAAAATTTCTTAACGTATATATATATTTATATGTACATGCTAGTTACAGAAATTAATTGACAAACTTGAGGCCTTATTACGAAAAACTGAAGTGTTTTGATGTTTTGATTCCGAATATGCAGACAAATGTTAGAATCGCTTTTAATTTCAGTTTTTAATTGCAAATTAACACTTAAAAAGTTTTACCATAAAAATACTTTATTAACATTTTTCGCTTGAAGTATGAACTTTTCATGATTTTTGATCAGATTTAATGCAACGAGTGTTCTAAGCTACATTTTATTATAGTCATTAGTGATTAAATTTGAAAAAAAAAATCTGCATTTCCCAAAGCTTAATAATTAGAAGCGTCGAAGTCTCTTGCGGTGAACACCTCATTCCACTAATGAGTCATTAAATATTGATAAATGCTTTAATGAATATTTTCATTATAGACCTCGCTAAAAACGTTAGCTGTTTTTGAAGTAAAATATGCGAATTTTTTACAAATCATTAAAAATATTTTTATCAATTTTAGACTACGTTTACATATTTTCTATACTTTAATAATTAAGAGAAATACTTAAATTTTAAATATATAATTTGAAAAGTAGCTAGTTATTATTATTTTTTTTAATTTATTTCTATATTTAAATTAATTGTTTTAACATACAATGAAAATACATTTTGCGGAAAAAAAAAAAAAAAGTCCTTATTACTTTTTTAAGTGTATTTAACATTTACTTCCAATCATATTTTAATATTTTATAAGTATTCTGATTTAAAAAAATGCAATTCTTAAAATTAATCTCATTTTATTATAAACAGCTTCTAATGTGAGTAATGAGCCTGTTTTATTTAAAAATATGAATAATAATATAAATATCACGAATTAAGGTTTAAAAAAAGGGATAAATGATGTAAGGAGATTTAAGATTATTGTTTCTTTTTATTTTTCTTAAATTAATATTAATAATAATAAAAATAAATAAATAAATAAATAAAAAAACACTTATGATAAATATTGTTTATAAACATATAGTTAGACGAAAGGAATAAACCGTTTTCCAAAATTCTTGCAGTTGGTACAATTTTTCCTGTCTATTTTTCCTTCTCCCCTTTGACAAAACGAATAATAGTGTAAAAAGTGATCATCGAGATTTGAAGTATTATAGAAGAAGAGGGGTTGGAAAGAAGCAAAACTATGTGGTCAAGTGGAGCGATTTTTTTTTTCAATATTATTAATACAATAACAAATTCTTAGTACACATATATAAATTGCACTTAGTCTAAATATTATCACCTTGACCGAAAAATTCTGAAACAATATTATATAAAATAACATACAATTTAAATTCGTGTATAGATTTAAAATTCTGTATGATTCTGTTTTATTCTGAAATATTTATGTGTATTTTACATAAAATGTGTGTGTATACATATATTAAAAGGTTTCTTGATGTAAGTTACGAAAAAATGCATGTTTTTATATTTTACTCTGTATATCTGCTACGTTTTACCGACTTTTTAGAAATCACATTAACGTTTAACTTCGGAAACGTTTATCCTTTAATTCTAACAGCCCTTTGTATTAATATATAAATATATATGATGTAGATGTTATTATGCAAAATATATATATGTATTATATATCATTCAAGTCATTATAAAATGATTTATGATCTAAAGTTGCTTACAAACTACAAAGTAGGATACGAAAAATTCATTCAGAAATACGTTTAGTTGGTAATATTGATCACTAAACATAAAGAAGCAAATACCAACTACTTTTTTTAAAAATATGCATTTCTTTTTAATTTATCGACACAAGTTTTCCTTATGATTAATTTTCCTAAAAATCGTATCCTTCTAAGTACTTTCAATTCATATCCTTTTTAATCCATATTACAAGAATGTATGTATAACTATCCGTTCAAATATCTTTTCAGCTAATTTAAATTCATCCTTCGTACAAAATATAAATGCTTTCCTGAAAATCTCTCTAATGCGATTTTAATGAAAATAGGATTTCCAAACATGTTGAATATCGAGTCTGTATACATTGCCTACATTAATTACTAATCCATTATAAAATATCAAGGAGTTTCGCGACAGAGATTGAACTATCGATCATACGCTTGCACTATACGTGTGTTGCACTACAATATAAAAATATATTATAAAAATAGAGCAGTGGAATAATAATAATAATAAAAAAAAAAAGTAATTTAAAAGAACATTTTTTTAAGTGAATTCCTACTTATATACACTATCGAAAAAGTTTTTTTTTTTTTTTTTTTTTTTTTTTTTTAATAATTTTGAATGGACAATTTTCCTCTTTTGGGATCGAGACTATAGGAAATCAGCTGTTTTGGAAAACAATCCTCAACTCTACCATAGCAAAGCTTTGTGGCTTGCAAATTTTTATCTTGCGATATTATTTATAAACGTTACAGATTGTATGAAATTGAAATAAGAGTGGTATAGTGATATATTTGTTTAGTTTTTTTAATCCAGTGTTTGCAATATACTTTAATATTAATCAACATATGTAATATTCAAAGGTACTATGTGAACTGTCGATGTTAACAAATTTAAATGGATGTTCCCTTTAATAAATTTCTTTATTAAAGTGATTGAAATTCTAATTATTTGAGCTTTGATGTCTATATCCAATGTAATCAGTGGCATATTTTTCTATTTATTAATTTGTAATGGATTTGTTTGTAATCTTTAATTCTGTTCGCAATAGGCTTCGCTGTTTTCGTTTTAAACATTGACATTAGTTTCATGATTCATGAGTGATGATTGATTTACTATTTACACTTTTTTTGACGCGTTGAATTTTTATTATCTTTTATTGATTATACATGTATATATATATATATATATATATATATATATATATATATATATATATATATATATATATATATATATATATATCTGTATATATGTGTGTGTGTGTGTGTGTGTGTGTGTGTGTGTGTGTGTGTGTTTGTGTGTGTGTGTGTGAAATGTCCTGCAATTTTACGATAGGGAATAGAGCAGATATCTGATTATTACGTTTTACTGGAGAAATATTTAGACTGGAAAAAATTATGCATAACAATAAGACGGCATTTTGAATCTAATTTGTTTACAAAACCACTGCTTACACGCTACTAGCCTACGATTACATCGTCCACGTGTTCGTCGATTTTACCTACTGTGACGTCACAGGAAAATTGTCCATTGGGAAATGAAAAGCGCACGTGCAAAATGAAAGAAAAATAATTATAAGATTAAAAAAAAGTTTTATATACCATGTTTTAAATTTTCTGATGAATCATAGAGCTCTTATTAATGTGCATAATTTTTTTAAAGTGACAATGATGTAATTTTTTGTGCAAAGCATAATTGAACTTTATATATATTTTTAATATTCACGTTTAATAAAATGTATTTATTTTTATGTCGAAAAAAAAATGAACTCGTTTTTTTTTTTTTTTTTTTTTTTTAAGCAACAATTAACTTATTGCTACTATTTTAATGGCTATATTAACGCTGATAGGATGTTATTATTTTCATATTTTAATTCATTTTAAGAAAACTAATAAAAAATTCGAAAATCGAACTTCGAAGTATTGCGTTGTCGTCACCGTTAGGTTGAAATGTGTTAATTACATCGGCTTCTTTGTCTATCTGTCCGTCTGTCCGTCCGTCTATCTGTCAGTCGCGCTCTAAAGCACATAACTATACATGGAATTTCCTGAAACTGATATCTGTCATTAAAGTTCACAATCGCGTATTTTCTGTAGAAGATGGAGTAAATACCACTACTGATTTGTGTACGAGGACACTGGGAAATATTCCAAAGCATCGTGTTCTATGAGATACATTTCCGTAAACTAAATTGTAATAACTTTACTTTGCACAGATATTCATGAAATTTAAATCTATTATTCATATGTACAAAAAAAAAAAAAAAAAAAAAAGTATTTACGTTATGTACAAAAGAAAAAAAAAAGTCTTATGCATTAAGATTTACGTTCCCACACAAAAATATTCAGTTACATTAAGAGATGTCTTTGGTAAATTTTTGAAATTGCATTTTCGTTTACGTTAAGCGTTTTTATACTTTCTAACAATTGTTAAGTGTGAATATTATTTAAATTTGAGTATCTGTCTGTCCGACTGCCAACCTGTCTATCCGTCCGTCTAATCGCCTCCAGCGTCCGTAAATAATTTCAGAAATTTTAAAAAATTATATGTGTTATTTATGTTCACTATGGAATGTTTACTATTTAACATGGAAATTATAGGTCCTGTGTAAATTGTCTGTGTACAGGGACACATACAAGATGCCAATGCGCTATGGGACATTTAAATAAATCAGACATTTAAAAAATCAGGCATTTAAATAAATCACATTTAAATAACGTTCTACTGCAAAATTCATTAAAAAAATACATTTATTGTTAATATGCTAAAATAATGTTTTGTATAGTATAAGATATAGTTATACCATCAATTTACAAGGTTGAGCTAAAATCTTCAGATACATTAAGGGCTGCGATTAGAATCTAAGGGCTGAATTTTATTTTTCTTTAAGCAGTTTTAACCCTTTCCAACTATGTTTAAGTGTGATTATGAAATCAATTATTCTATTTGAATGCCTCCCAGACCTTTTTCTGTCCGTTGTGTGATAACGTAAGCAAAAAAAAAAAAAAAGGAAATGATATACGATACAAGTACACTCAGTTGGAAAGTGTTAATAATCAATGCTCACCGCATGATTTTTTTCCCTTCTTGTAATTTACATATATTTATTTATTTATTTACATTTAAATGTAATAAATAAATAAATAAATAAATAAAAAATCTTTCGTGAGATATTTAAAAATAATAAGTAAATCTTTTTATACGATGTTCAGTAGTGCATTCTAAAGTAAACAATTTTATTTATTTCGTTTAAAAGTTATTGCTATGCATTTTGTTTTTCTAATAACAATTCAAAATAAATGTTTTAGCCTACTGACAAAATTTCTAAAAACTTATTCAAATACAACTTTCTATGTATTATAATGTACAATTTAATATATATATATATATATATATATATATATATATATATATATATATATATAATTCTCCTAAAGCATATCTAGGCGATTAATTATACTTCTAAAGGCAAATTAAATTTTACACATATACTTAAAAAACATTATTAATAAAAAAAATGTACTAGAGTATAAATAATTTTACAAAATTCATATTTTACATATGTATATGTTAATATAGTTTAACTATTTCGTGAAACACCAATCAAGTGTCAACGTCAACGTTTTTAGTAACTCTAGATTATCATTTTAATTTGTTTAGGATTAATTACAAATGCAACTAACATTTACATGAAAATGCAAACTTAAAATTAAACATTAAATGGCCTAAATTGGAGGGGAAAAAAGTCCAATTATGTGAGTGAATATATTTAAAAGTTCCGTCAAATTAGATATTTAAATCGTATTCATTAAAGCATTTAAGCAAACGTAATTTTAATTCTGTAGAAATTGATATATAAAAAATAGTAATACTCATAAAAAGAGAAAAAGCAACAAAAACTTATATATATATTTATATATATAAATCATAGATATCGTAATAAAATTTGATCTTAATATTTTAGCATTTAATAGATACATGCCAATACCAACACAACAAAAATAAAACTGATTGTAACACATTGCTAAAACTAGAAGAGGAATGTTGCGGTACATGTTATGTTCCAAAAAGAGACAAAAACAATTTAAATTACTTACGCTCACTTGAAAATAAGGACCATTAAACATAATGATGGAGAAAATAAATAAAGGACCTCAGAACTAATAATTGGAATAAAAAATGCTTGAAATATAGAAATATTATCTCATCAGGGAGGATGTACTTCATAATGCTGTAAAAGCTGGAACGATTTCGTAAAAAAATATATCTAGCAATAGCCAATATATATTGTTCATGACCCGATCGAGTAGGAAAACCATTTTGAATGAGAAATGAAATAAAATATTAAATCAAATCATCAAAGAAACCAGAGAAAAAGATAGAAAAAAAAAAAAAAAAAAAAAAAAAAAAAAAAAACAGAATAACCACATATAAAGCTTTTAACACAACATTGAGAATAGTAAGTTGTCATCATATTAATAAAAGTAAAAATAAATTCTTTGCAAACTTCAATTAATCGATAAAGGATTAACAACTGGGCATTTTCATTAACGATAAAATTCACTATGTAATTGTTTATTAAGTTAGATAAATTTTAAAATTTACATTTATCAATATACTACATATATATATAAATATATATATATATATATATATATATATATGCATCTTTGAGTTCTCATGCAAACATGCATAAAAAATTTACCTGGAAAAATAACAACAACTTCTGGCAGTGTGAATAAAGTTTTACCTTTTATAATACTTAATCGTAATGCTTTTTTGCAATTAGTTTAGTAAGATATCTTTAAAAAACATTTAACTTAAATGTAACTTAAAAATATGATTTTTAGTTTTATTTAAGGTAAAAGCACCAGTAGTGGACACTTTAAGGACATTTTCCGGCTATTTTTTGTGTAATTTCCTAAATTTTAGAGTTTCAAAAAATAATTAATATTTAATACCTTTACTAACTCTTTCTTAACACGACTGTATTATGAAAAAATGTTAATTGTAGCATTTATATGTGTAAAAAATCAAAAATCTGATGAGCTTAAAATGAGCTAGTAGTGGACCCTTTTTGTTCCAGTAGTGGACCCCTTTGAATTTTTGCTTTAAAATTCATCTCTAAAATTGCTAGATTATAGAACTGTGTCCACTACTGGATCTGGCATTAAAAGTCACATGAGCCAGTAGTGGACAGGGCTGCCCACTATTTGTCATGATGACATTTTTTGGCACCAGTAGTGGACACCCATAAAAATTCTATGTGTTAATACAAGATTTAAATACAGCACAATAAATGAATTCGGCATACTTATTTTAGTCATATGAAAGCAAAAGGTAGAAGAAATCAGTTAAAAATAAGCAGAGAGCGAGCACATAAAATCACAAAATGTGCAATTTTTTTTATATAAACTAACACTATTTTAAAACTAATAGCAGGAATTATTTTTTTGTTAAATGGTATAACAGTAAAGGATTATAACTCCCTTCGTGAACATTGCTCGAATCTTTATAATTTTTAGGAAGCTTATTTTCCGAGTTTAAAATTAAGAGTGTCCACTACTGGTACAGGGTCCACTACTGGTGCGTTTACCTTATATATGATTTAATCATAGATGGCAAATTTTGTTTTGTTTGGCTATCGGAAAATTTAAACAGAAATTTGAAATTTATCTAATCACTGAAATTTCTGACAAATATATATAAGAAAGTTCCATTAAATTTTCCGATAGAAGAAAATTGTAAATGTTAACAACTGTGACTTAGTTATAACATTATGGGCTATAACTAAGCCATACCAAGTATAGATTGAACTCCATTCTAAAAAAATGGACGATTACAAAAATTTCGTAAATTTAGAAATACATTTCAGGTTTAGTAAAACAATTAAAAATAATTGATCTCATAAAAAAATAAAAATTATCATAAATAAAATCAGCAATATTCATAAAGTAAAATAATAGAGTACCAATAAAAAATTTAAGAAGTAGATGCTCCTTATTTTTCTGAATTAATTAAATGTTTATTGAAAACATTTTAATAAGATTTAATTTGTAAATAAAATCGTTTATTTAAATTCCCGAAATTTTTTTATTCGACACGTATTCAAATATATTTATAACCATAAGGTAAAAAAAAAAAAAAAAAAAAAAAAAAAAAGCTATGTATTTTAACCTAAAATGGCAAAATAATAACAACAGTATGTCCAATCATCTTGTAAGACATTCTTAGAATGGTATTTATCAAGAGCTATATATTTATTTTAACAAAAAATAAAATCTTTATTTTCTTTTCATTTTCAACCAATGACGTTCTTTCGATAAAGTTCTTTAAAAATAATGTATTATTATGGCTCTTCTAAATAATGCAAGCATTGTTAAAATTTACTTAATTCAATTTATTTCACGAACTTGATGTCGAATGTCAGAAGAGAAATTGTATACAGAAATTAAATAAGCCGCGTTTGTTGATTTTGTTGTCCTTGTTTTTAACTCATGTATCAAGAAAAATGTATTTATTTTCATCCGACAATCCAAGTAGGTCAAGTTATATCTGGAACATGGGGATAATTGGATTACAAAAATGATTTAATTTTCATAATACTACCGTATACACTCATAATTATAATTATTATAATTATATATATATATATATATATATATATATATATATATATATATATTTTTTTTTTTTTTTTTTTTTTTTTTTAGTTAAACGAATTTAAGGGGTAAGTCGATCGTTATTTTTTGTATGTCACCAACATTTCAGTAAAATAAATCTTAAAATTTTTTGAAATAAATGTATTTAACTTTTTCATAAGTGTAAAGTCGGAAAGGAATATTTAAAATTCTGCGCACCCTGCAAAAAATGACGTCTTAAAGAAACAAACAAATCAACTAAAAAGACATTTAAGACACGTAACTGAGTTAATAAAGAGCTTAGACGCAATGAATGTGTTAAATTGAGACAGATATGTTTCTGTAATACCAAATCAGTCAAAAAAAAAAAGTCTGAAACAAGTCAATATGCAAATAGTAGACACCAAACGCGACTGAAATTTGAGACATTTTAGATATTCAGACATTTGCAAATTTTGCATATGTTGTTCATGTTCTACTTTAAGTAGCATACTTAGCCTTTTTAAACTTATTTTCCCGTTCACTAAAAATGTATTTCTTATATAATTATAAATCCAGGTATTTAAATTATTTTAGCTTTCTGAAATCAAATTTTCAAGAAACAGCACTCTATTATATTTGCATGTAAATTAATCATTAATAATAATAATAATAATAATAATAATAATAATAATAATAATAGTAATAATAAAAAAAAACTAGCAATTTTATAAATTATGTATTTAAATTCTAACTATTACTTGTTATTGTAGCAGCACAGAAAATCAATCAATCTACAGTTTAAAGGTAATACAAATATTTTTAAAAATTTGTAATACCTTCCCATATTTTACTTCAAAAACTGCTGATGATTTTTAATGAGGACTAAAATGAAAAGTTTCATTAATTAATTTATCAATATTTAAAGAATCATTAGTGTAAAGAGTTACTCATCGTAAAAGAAAAAAAAAAGAAAAAAACTTCGACACTCCTAATTATTAAACCTCGGGAAATGCAAAAAAAATAATCTTTTTTTTTTTTTTTTTTTTTTTTTTTTTTAACTTAATTACTAATTACTATAATAAAATGTATCTTAGAATACTCATTGCGTTAAATCTGATCAAAAATCGTAAAACGTTAATTCTCCAAATCGACAAATATTAATGAAGATTTTTATAGCAAAAATTTTTAAGCGATAATGTGCATTTAAAAACTAAAAGCAACAGTGGTTTTAATATTTACGTATTTGTCTGAGGATTCAGAACCATCCCACCTCTGTTTTGATAATTAAGTCTCAAATTTGTCATTTGATTACCATAACTAGCAAAAAAATATATGTTTTAAGAATTTGAATTTGTGACTTTTTAATTATTTATTACTATTGTTTTTCAATTCTTTATTTTTAAAACATAAGTGGGTAACGTAAATTAAAATGATAATGTAATAGGGAAAATGATTAAGTTAAGGATAAAATCACACACTATTAAATTTTAAAATGTTACACATATTTACTGCTTTATAAAATCTAGCTTTAACTATATCGTTAGCTGTAAAACTTTTAATTTCTTCATTTTCTATCATTGTTACTTTTATATATTCCCTTTGTCTCCTAAATATTCTTAACGAATAAGTAAGTAAAATACAAAAACACAAAATAAATAAATAAATAGATTTGTTATACTTCGGTATACAGATATAGGGTCACACAATTATAACAATTGTATAATTAAAAAAAATAGTATAGAATTATATAGTATTATAGTATTATAGTATCATTGTATAGAATTAGTATAGTATTAGATATGGGGACCTAAATTAATTATTTAATCAGATATATAGCTCATGTATGAAGATGTCCTTAAAAATTTTTAAAGACTTGCTGTTATTTTACTGCGTTTACAATAAAAATAAAATGAATAAATAAAACACATAACAGTTGAGCGCTCAAAAAGTAGCGTGTATTTTCTGTTGTTATCGATGAGTCCCTCTATTATTTTTTATTTTCTTTACAAAACAGTACTCTAGATTGAAAAAAAAAAATATATATATATATATATATATATATATATATATATATATATATATATATATATTCTGTTGTGGCTAAATCAAAATTACTTAAAAATTACTGCAAATTAAAACAAATTATTTATTAAACTGTTATTCATCAAAATTATCTTTTGCATGATGAATGCACATCGATTTTTATAAGATAATACAAACAATTACAACTCTGAATGCCGAAAGAAAATTAATTTTATCCCAACATCAAAAGAAACGAATTTATTTTATTTTATTTATTTATTTATTATTAAAAAGGTGAAAAAATAAGGTAACTTTGTTTTAAATTCTCACAAATATATTTCAAGCATTTATTTTAAAGGTATTGACGAGTTATTTCCAACGATACCCATATTAAAAATTTACACCCTCCGGAGGGGAGTGGGCTGGAGGGGATACGTCATCCCAAAGAAAAGGGGATCGATACTGCTACATGCACAAATCTTTTTCCTAGATTACAACCACTCTTATCAATAATTAATATTAATTTTACAATCACACGTTAAAAATAACTTACATTATGTACATTTATACGAAATTTTGCCATATATTGCCATGTTAAACTAGTTGGCATAGCTGGACTCTGCTCAGATCCTCACCATATTTATGGTCTCATAAATTTCTAGTGCGAGACATATTATAATCATCTTAAAAAAATGAATTTGACCAAAGCTTGATACAGTGACAGAAAGAAATCCCCGCCTAATAGGCTATCCATCGTTCACTTCGATATATTTATCTTATTCTAATCGATTAATTTATTTTATCAGGGTCAATTCCGTTGTTTATGTTTCATGTTACTATTTCAAATGCAATAATCCTCAAAATTCATATTTATATGAAAAAGTTACAATTTCGCTTTGTTGATAAAATCGTAAATTACGAATAATTTACGAAATTTTCCTATTAGAATATTTCTATTCAATCATGTTCAAAAAATATAATAAATGTAATTTTAAAGTTGTCTAATGTATCCTAAATAATATTTTGAAAGTGGTTTGACATCTTTACGATGAAAATATCCCTCACAATTGACGTTTATGTGAAATTTTCCTCTATTCTGCCATGTTAAGATATTCGTAAATGTCCAATAACTTACGAAATTTTTATATTTGAAAATTCATAGTCATTAATATTCCTGCCAGTGTCCTAAATAATATTTCAAAAGTAGTCTGACATCTTTACTATGAAAATATCGCTAAAAATTGACGTTTATGTGAAATTTTGTCCTATACTTCCATGTTAAGAAATTCGTAAATTTCCTATAACTTGCGAATTTTTCAAAGTAGAATATTTATAGTTACTGATGTTCATTCCGGCATCAAAACGGATATTTTAAAACTGGTCTAGAATTTTTACAGTAAAAAGTTTCAATTTAATGCACGTTTAAGTGAATTTTTGTCCTATTCTCCCATGTTAAGAAAATCGTAAATTTCTAATAACTTAAGAAGTTTTTAAAATCGAATGCTGCAAAGGAATAGGGTTCTTGCCATTGTTGAAAGTAATATTTTAAAACTGATCTGACCTCTCTGCGACAATTTGTTCTTGTGATATCGTGTACACAGACTAACAAACTAACGGACTAACACACTAACAGACACCCTACAGACAGACACCATACAGATTTTGTCATTTTCGGATTCCTCACACCTGAAAACGTGTAAAAAAGTCAAAAAACCGAGGTAGAAAATTTTCACGATTTCCTAAATTCCCCATACCTATAGTATGATGGGGAACTAAAAATCGGAAAATGATATGTTAACACAGTGCAACCTGCTGAGCGATTCATCCACAAATCTAATCAGCAACTGTTTTGGTCAGGATCAAACTAAATACCATGTTTGGCTAAACTTCATGAATCACTTCGTGCGATACAATATCCATAAAACTAGTGACATACAAACACAGACATTTCGCAAAGGCAGTCAATTCTTGTTCAGGATATCTCATATCGTGTAAATCCATCGAAAATTGGAGATCAGAAAGTTTTCATGATTACAGTACTTTCTTATTAGATAAATAGAAGAAAGTAAAAATAAATTAATGTTGCCGAAAGCCTTAAAAAAATTTCTGCGATTATAACATAATTGATTGATACATATTTGAATATTTTTTCATGTATTTGTATACTAACCCATAATTTTATTTATATAATTACTTATAGAGAGCAGTGAACCTGAATTCCGTATGCAAAATTCAAAGCTTACAAAAGATATTTACAATTATTGAAAGAGAAAAAAAAGACAAGAATAAAAAAAGATGTTTCATTTTTTAATAAATTAATGAAAGAGAAAAAAAGACAAGAATAAAAAAAGATGTTTCATTTTTTCGCGAATTTACTTAACAGTTTATTTATATTTTTATTTCTATCATGAATGATTGTTCAATTTACGTTTTCTTCTAATGATTTAAATCATATATTTTTCTATGTTCAACAATTACGCGGTAAATGCTATATCTATAACACAAATGAAACTGGTTCAACTAAAAATATGTTTCATATTAATATTGTATAGAAATGATTAACATATTGTTCCTACAAAAAAATCTTGGCATTAACTGAAAATAAAATTTAGCCCTGTTGAATGATGCACTGTAAAATAAATTCACGTTAATGTTTAAAATATTAACTACTATAAAATGAAAATAAATGTATATAATTTTGTATTACATTCAAATAAACTTTGAAGTTTTACTATAACAAAATCAATGCATACTTTGCTTTTATTCTGAATGAACATACTTCATCGCCTTTTAATGAAGAATTCTCTTTCGAATACCTCTGAAATAATTCCGAACTTGCAATTAGTGACAGAATGAATGTTGCTAAAGTTTTCGGGTAAACTTCCAGCTCTTACAACAATGTAGAAGAATAGTTTGATTAAAGAGTAACAAAAATAACATTTTAACTTTCTATTTCATCAGCAATTTTCTATTTCCTCTTCCATATTTCAGCAGCAAGTGCATGTAAATACGTCACATAATTTTGTTATTATAAAGAAGTAAAGGTGAAGTAATGTGGTATTTCGTTTATTTGCAATGGAGATATATGAATTTATTGAGGCATATTTAAAAATTATTATTTTTTATTTTGTTTTAAACAGGAAAAATCTAAGTTTCTATTGTCAGGGTTCTCAAATATTTCTTCATCATTATAATTCTCTTCAAACGTATGTGCTTATTAGTATATATTATTATTATTATTATTATTATTATTATAAAATGTATAAGCATCATAAAGAGAGATTGGCAACACCCAGATTTAAGACTGAATTTGAAAGTTTAGCGGAACATTTGTTGAAAATAAACCTAATTATATCCATCATATGTCCATTATGCAAAGTAGGTGCTACAAATTCTAAACACTTGGGATCTTGATAGAAACTCTCAGAAGATGAATGTTAGTAAGTTATATTGCGACGCCAGGATTTACATAAGCTTGTACGTACAAGGCTCTTTTTATTATTTTCCTCCTATAGGTAATGTTAAACTTAGTTTATTGGTATTATACATTTAGTTCAATTGTTCTTTTTCTTCTTCATTTTGTTGTGTTCTGTTTTCGATTATGATCCTTTGTAATATTAGGGATCGTTACATTTGAATGGATTAATTTTCAAAATAAAGCCATATGCAGTAAAACATTATTATTATAAGTTATATATATCAAACTTTGATTAAAAATGGGAGATATAATGCACCGAGAAAAAAATATATACCGCCTTCCTCTAGAATGAATAAGTGGCCACTTTCTAAATTCCTTAACTAGAAGTACAGAATTCCGAACTATGCGCGTACGCCATGCCAATAAACTGAATAGACGAAATGGCCAAGAATTTCTTGTTTACACATTTCTAGATGGTGAAACAATATTCTGAATATACCGAATACTCTGAATCTTTGGTATTGCGAGAAATTCACGCTTGATTTTCTAGAATTGAATCATACACCAAGATTATAGTTGCTGAAACCCGCCTCTTGTAGTCTCATTTATTTGCAGAGATTTTTAAATAACTTTGCCTTCGAGAATATAGGCAAACGCTCTAGAATTCTAATAGGGGAATCTAGAACTCGCTTTTCGAGGGGACTAGAATTTATAAGGATGACTTGGAACTATTTTTTCTAGAGCCACAATTTAGATTCTAGATGTCAGTTAGAGAATTTTTTCTCAGTGTGAAGATATATTGAAATCTATATATAGACAAGGGTAAGATATGTCTTTGGACTCTGTTTGTCTGTATGAGGACCCAGGATGGAACACAATTTCCATACTTTAGTTAATTTAAAAAAAATCTAAATGACCGATTTATAAACTCTTTAATCTGATGGATTTGGAAGATCGCTCATTTCATTTAGTACCTTATTTAAAACTAAATTCTGATTACATTTTTAAAATTAATTAAAATATGAAAATAATATCTTGGTAATAGAATAAAAATTAGACATTTAAATTTTTTAATTATTGAAAAAAAAAAAAAAAAAAAAAAAAAAAATCCAGCATAAAATGAAATATGCTTTTACGTGAATATATATATATATATATATATTAAATATTAAATAAAAAAAATAAAAATATGAGTAAAAAAAAAAGATAATACACCTCAATTTTGGATTTTTTTTCTCTTTTGTTTAAATAGTATGTTTTTGTCATGGATGAATCGCGCTTGGTATGAAAACTAATTCCGCATTACATTAAAGAGCTTTATGAAATGCTCTTTAATATAATGCTGAATTAGCTTTATTATGCTGAACTTTATTATGTTGAAATAGCTAAAAAAAAAAAAAAAAAAAAAAACGGATCCGGATGAAAATTCGAGTTTTTGTTGTTTGGCTGGTGCTGCCATCTTTCACCACCTTCTGGAGCTGAAGTCGAAGTTCCTCCCTATGAGGCGCTCCTAAATAACGGAAGACGCACCCCCTACTCCTCATACCTTAAACAAATTCGGTCAATTCCACTACCGTGGTGTGAATTTTCGAGTGGCATACGACAACAACAACATTAAAGATCATTACTTATTGATAATTCTGGGTAATTTTTAAAATTTTGATGCGGAAATAGATCGCCAAGGACTTCACTTTCGCAAAAGCCATTTTAAGCCAAGTAGCGCATCAATAAATTATAAAATATTGAAAAACAGAAAAGAAAGATCAGGTAAGAAAAAAAAAAAAAAAAAAAAAGAAAAGAAAAGAAAGAAACAGAAAAAAAATAATCACATAGAAATGCATTTTTGTCTAAAGTGGCGAAAAAATTTCAAAGTTGCCAAGGGGAACAATATTAAGGCTGTATCATGATCAGGTTTACATATTTTATTATTTATTTTTCTATATACTACCGACTATTATTAACTAACACAACTACTATTATAACCCTAAAAACGTCTCATGCGATAGACGTAACCGACGACAGCATATTGTAATATTTTATCTGGCACGAAATTGTTCTCATTTTATGGTTGATCGAATAAATCAAATAAATATAGAAAATAACTTGAAAGAAAATATTATGTACACCACACATAGTGCTGGGTTGTTCATATGTAAAAGGAATTTAAATATAAAAGGGATACTTCATTTTATTCGATACTGTCCGTTTCGAAAGTGTCATCTGATAAGTACCCAAATGGAAGCCGCTGGTAAGCTATTGTCAAAGACAATAGACTCAGACATCCGAGAGTCTGTGAATGAGTGGGTCAATGCCGAAGGCAGCGGGGAACAAAAACGGGCTTCAGAGCAATTTCATGATTTATTTAATTATTTATTATTTATTTATTTTATTTATTTTTCATTTTTCTCATAAAGCGATATAGAAAAAAAGTCCCCCTTAAATATAGTGACCAGCACAGCGGGCAAAGCCTTTGTTGATTCACTACCTTCATTCATTTCATAGATTAAAAAATGATTTAATTAACAAACTTTGATTCATTGGCACACAAGCAGCATCTGGCCGAGTTTTGTACATTTCGAGTTTGATTTTAAAAAATTTTCCCGTTTTCAAAATTCGGTACGTTCCCGAATCGGGGCTTTTTTAGTAACAAATAAAATGAAAATGAATAAAAAATATACACTTCAATTATCATTAGTTAAAATTATAAATATGTGTAAAAATAAATTAGAATAAAATATTTCTAAAGATAATCTTTTTTTATTGGCTTTTAATTTTAATTTTGCCATAGGTTAGAAAATTAATATCTCCTTTATTTTTATTTTATTATAATGAATGCATAAATATATTAACTTAAAATAACTATATATATATATATATATTATACGCAAAAGTATAAAATATATTTTTGGAATTACTATTTTAAAATAAATACATGCATGAAGCTTATTTTAAAATTTTTTATGGAATAATTAAACTTATTAATTTGTAATTGTTGTAAAAATATATGTAATAAAGTATTTTTTAAACATTTTTATCGAATGGTTTACGTTAATTGGAATTTAAAGGATACGCGTGATTGTTGTTTAATTTATAAATTGTGTTTTACCGAGAGAAAGATACGCTGAGTTAAAATCACAACGTCATTTAATATGATTTGTATTTTCTCAGCATTCCTCGTAGTTTCATACAAAGCTTGTAAAATTCATCATTTAGAACAAAATTCTTTACACGTCTCATATTCTAATATACGAATTTCTTTACCAGTTATTTAAGTCTCTTTTGTGTTGACAAGAAAATCTGTCCCTAATAGTTTGGCATCATTCAGATTCGGTTAGCGTAAAACATTTTATTTTTTGTTCAGTCTAATATTCTCCTCTCCTTTTATTTCATTTTACATCTTTTTACAAATGTGTTCTTTATTTCTATCCTATTTAATTATATATAACTATAAGTAATCATTTGTGCTAAATGTAAAAGCTTTATGCTAAATGTAAAATCTTTGTGCTAAATGTAAAAGTAAATAAAAATAAAATTTTATTGATCTACGTCAAAAATATATATTAATTTATTTTTGTAAATATGCATATACAGGGTTCGTGCAGACACGCAATTTTTAAAAGGGTCTACACCTGTATTTTTATTTATTTATTTATTTAATTTTTAACAAAGATTTTTTTTTTAATTTACTGGCTACTTCTACGTTAAAATTTGCTTTACAGAAATAATGGTGGACAAACTGAATGAAATTCAAGAATCATACGGGTCCTGGTACAAAAAGTTGGATTAAATATTAAGATCATATTTTTAAAATTATATTTCATCCAAACATTATTTTTTAGATAATTCACTCATTTTGTACATTTTATGCATATATAAATATCATTTATCCAAACGCATTATTTCTTTTGTGTATTTTAAATAACAATTTCATATAACCGATATTTACACAATAACTAAATTAACTAATTAAAATAAATATGTGTTAAGTATTTTTTCTGTGACTAGGCAACTTTTTGTATTATTATTATTATTATAAATTAGTACGTTGCTGAGTAATAACTGCGGAAAAATTCAAATATAATCGCAATCGTTTTCATGAATAAACACATCTATTCATGAATTCAATTATATAGTGTTATATAACAGCGATTTTTTTTTTTTTTTTTTTTTTTTTTTTTTTATGTCGCAGTCTATGATTTGAAATAAATAGAAATACTCAATTGAAGAATTGTGTCAAAAAATACTTTTCTAACCATGATTTACCATTCTATGTCACCCATTTAAAGTTACAAATATTCTAGTATGATGAATTGAACACCTCTACAAATAAAGTGTATGAATGATAAATTTAAATAAAACAAAAAATAATTTTAACCCATTATAGATATTCTAAATTTCAAGAAAACTGTTAAAAAAAAAAAAAGATTTAAAGGAATTTTTTTCTTTCAATAAGTTAACTGACCACCCCTCTATTATCAAAAAACGTATATTGACCTTTGATAAAAAGCAAAGTTTAAGCAGAAATTGTTTTAATTTTCCATATGTTTTCGTTACTGTTAAATTTGAGAAAAATCCAGTTAAATTTCGTTTTGTTACAAGTGGTACTAGTAGTTATTATGAGAAAGCCGGTAAAATCTTATTTAAATATCTAAATTCAGTCTTAAAAGTGATAAATTCTGCTAATGATTGTCACATTATAAACAATACCCAGAAAGTTATAGAATATTTCAAGATTTATTCAGAAAGCATTACTTCCGTAGATACCTATGATTTTAAAAATTTGTTTGGCAGTATTCCGCACAACTTGGCAATAGAAGTTTTTGAAAGCATTTATGAGGAATTTGGCAGTTACTTAAATTGTGAAAAAAAAAAAAAAAAAAATACTGGATTAATCTTATCAAGTTCTGTATTTTTGAAAACGTTTTGTTTAACGGAAAAGATTACATTTTACAACCGAGGGGGATTCCAATGGAATCGAGTTTTTCGAGTGCTTTCGCAAATTTATTTTTATATTTTTTCGAAAAAAAAAAATAAATATTACTTTCTTTAGATATATTGATGATTTAAATGTTTTTAACTGTAATTGTTTCGAAAATATTTCTGGAAAAATATATCCTAAAGAATTAATTTTAAACCGTTCAGATACTGATAAAATTTCATTCCTAGATTTAAATATAAAGAGAAATAAAGAAAAATAGCTCATTGGATTATACGATAAAAGGAAGGATTTTAATTTTAAAGTAAATGGTCTAACTAATTTGTTTTCAAATATCAGTAGAAAAATTTAAAAAAATATTATGTTTGCACAGCTTAAAAGAATTCGTACTAGTTGCAATAATGAAAATGATTTAAAATATGCTCTTGAAAACCTAAAAAAAAATACCTTGCAAATTATCTGTTACCCGTCCCAATTTTTAACTGTGTTTTTCCAGAATTTTCCTGTTTCGGTTTGTTCTACATCCTCATCCAAGTGCGATATTTAAGTACCGACGAGTAGCCCCGTCGGCCGAAGTGGGTTTGTTTATCAGGTGAAGGTTTTTATTTTATTTCATTTTATACTTTCTTGTTTACTTTCAGTAATTCTTTATACTATTGTATATTTTTTAAATGAATTGATATAATTTTGTAACTTTTGCAATTTTGTAATTTTATAACATTTTTAGTATTTTTATACATTATATATAGATGTTTGATTTCTCTTCATTTATTGGTGGTTTTCTGTTTGGGGAGAAGTTGGAGGCTAAGGATAGTTATTATCTAATTGCTACTGTCCTTTCAGAAACTTCTCTTTCACCCTTACATTATTGATTGAATATAATTCAATATAATTGATTCAATATAATCATTATATAGAATTGAATTCAATATAATCATTATATAGAATTGAATTCAATATAATCAGTATATTCAATATAATTCATTGAATATTATTCAATCAATTTTTTGATGCTGCTTTTCTTCCTAAAATTTGGTATTTTTTTATACAACCAGATATTTAATATAATTTGCCTTCAACAGTTCCTTAGTTCTAATGATTGTTTACAGTGAAAATTTTCTACATAATTCCTACAGTTCTTGCACGTTTTTTGTCTCTATTCTACCTAAAGAATTCTCCATTAAAGTTATTTAAAAGTGGCGATTCTGAAACAATTCTTTCTTAAACAAAAGTGGCGATTCTTTTTTTTTCTCCTTGTGTCGCTAATTTCCCATCTACGCAGCACTGGTGTGACGTGAAACTCAATCAGCCAACTTTTCTTGTAAAGATTTAAATTAAAGCAAGTTCGTCAGCATCGTCCTCAACACAGATTAATGCATGGCCTCAACTGCTCCACAAAAATGTGTCTCCATGGTGAACCAAATGAAGCTCGACTCTTCGTCTTCGGAATGCTTTCATTTTAATTTATCTGTTGCATCTATTTTAATAACTGTAACCGAAATTGGTTTTTTTTTTATGTATATATAGTGTTGCTGTACTTTTTTGTTAAAAAATGGCTATGTCCTGATGATGCCTTGATGCTCAGGGTGAAAGGCCTTGACACGATGTGTATATTTTAATGATTTTAATTAAATATTTTATACGTGTTTTACAGTGGATTCTGTTATGAATTGTGGTTTTCTACAAATACACGTAAGATAACATGTCTCTATATGAGATGAAATTTTATATTGTTATTTATGTCGGCGTAAGTATTTCAAAAATATTTTTTTGTCTCTTACTGGTTCGTAATTTGTATCACAACATTTTTGTGTAAGTCTTACCTATATGTTACAATCCGTTCTATTTTTGTTGTGTTAGTATTATTTTGTATCTATCAATTGCTAAAGATTAAGGTTAAATTTTATTACGATAACTATCATTTATATATATATATATATATATATATGTATATATATAATTGTGTACTTATAATAAATAGTTCTCAGATTCACTCTCCAAAATTTCATAAATATCACTTGTTTCCGAATCACTTTCAGATGCATTTATACTAAAGTTAGAATCCTAGTCATTTTGTGAATCAACTATTGTGTGTCAACAATCAGGGTTATTCTGGTTTTCTATTAAAGAGAAAAAATAAAAGATATGCGTTTGAAACATTAATATGTATACATATTAAAAAAATACTTATAATATAAAACTGTACTTACACTATATAAATATAGACAGTTCTCTGATTCACTCTCGGATGCATTTACACTAAAATTAGAATCCGAGTCATTTTGTGATTCTTACTCCTTAATGTACACATTATTGAAAAATAATTTTTACCATAGAGCACAAGACTACAAAACCCGTGCATTCAAAATCCTAACTCAGCTAAGATTATGAAATAAATATTACAAATATTAAAACTTGACAGTGCTGACAGTTTAAAATAAATCAACTTCTTTCAATTACATTTTAAAAAGCCGTCTACTTCAATTTAGAGTGTAAAATAATAATAATAATAATAATAATAATAATAATAAATCCAGCAATCTGAAATGACTTCTTTTTAAATCTTATTAATGCGTTACTTCAGAACACTCTAGCGGGAAAATATCACGAGCATGAGAAAAAGAGAGAAAACCATCACCACGCTATTTTCACGGGAACAAGAAGGAATGTGTTAAATTGATTTTCATAGATTTCGTGACATCATCTTAAAAGATATCAAGATATCTAAGTTTAAATAGATATATTATTAACGATTTATTTTACGAGTAGCTTCACTTTCCAGCAGTGAAAAAGAATTTAATTAATTATTTTAGGAAAAAAAAAAACATAATTAATAAAACTTTTCTAAAGAAATTTCATAAATAATAAATATTAATATTTTAAGTATTAAATAAGTCTATGTTCAATTAAAATATTTAATTAATGCACCTGATTTTATCATTAATGTTTTCTGTTAAATTATCAGCATTTTGATTGAAAAGAATTCTAAATGCCTATCAGATATGTATAGAGAAAATACTTCTCTCTCATTCTCAAACATTTAGTCGATATGGCAAATTATCTAAATGCATTATATAAATAGCGCCAAAAACTGAGACTGAATTGTAAAATAAAATAATAAAATTCCAATTGACGATGGTAGATTTCGGCATAGGAAATAAAAATTTAGCTTAAAATGCATATACAATTTTCATTGTGTTTGGTAAGAAGTTTCATGGACCAACAGTGGAAAGGTAATGACATTACTGAATTTAGAAATACCGATTTTCTTTAACGAAAATACTTAAAATAACGTAATTTTTATAAAAAAAATAATTTTAACTTCAAATAAAACATTTATAAACATTTTTTTTTCCCAGCTCCAAAAGAAGGTTTTTCATCTAGATGAATAAAAAATGAGTATAAATGTGTAAATATTAGAAGTTATTTACTTCTAAGCATACAAAAATAATATTTTAGAAGATAAAAATGAATGATTAAAAATAAAAATTGTGTATTATTATTCTTAATATTAGTAGTAGTAGTAAATCCATATCCAGTATAAAACAAAATCTCTTACTTTTATTGTTGCGTAAAAGTTTTTCTTTTTTTTTTTTTTTTTTTTTTTTACCGGCAAATGATTACTTACTCACAGAATGGAAAGCTAAAGTATTCAATCGCAATCTGATATGCTTACGTATTGAGTCATATATAGAATAAAATTAGCATTAAATATCAAAAAGTTATTTTTTTAGAATTAACAGAACTAGTTTAATCAAATTTTAAATCAAATAAATGTGGTACTTTGTAATGTGGAATGACTCGAATATTTCTAAAAGTGACAAATGTTTATTTTGAAGAGTGCTTATAAATATGAATGTATATATATATATATATATTAAGAATTTTACTGAAGAATTATTATCACCACAAAATGTATGTGAATTTTTTACCACATACATAAAAAAACAACGCACTGTAAAAAAATATCTTAAAATTGCAGCCCTCCATTTTTGTGTAACGATTTCGTTCCTTAAACAGACGTTTAAAAGAAAGCAAACTCTTAACATTATTACAAGAACACCTGTTGTACATTTACATTTAGGTATATGTGGAAGGAAACAGATTTTTAATTAAAAAAATTAAAATAAAATAAAAAACTGTAATCCTCAAATTATTCAAGATTGTTCATTTACAATTTCGCTTCATTTTGATATAAGTTACTGTTTTTTTTATCTCAATACTTCTTCTTTTAATTAATTTTTCCTTTTAACAAAATAAGATTCGCGTCTAAATAGGTTTTTTTATGAATTACATTAGACATGTAAAGTAAATATTGTTACTATTAATTGTTTTATTATCAACTTTTCAACTGTGCAATTATTGTGAATGACTGTTTTTTATTTACCCAAAGTACCCAAATATATATATATATATCGGTAACTATTGTAACGATTTTATGAGTTTAAAGATAAGAAAAACATAAAAGGAGAATTGCAAATCAATGCGCAGAATTGCTGCAAAAAGAAATGCAAAACTTAAATATAGGAATTGATTCTCAATGAATAAAATAAATTATCAATGATTAAAATAAATAAAACCGAAAAAAACTTTTGTAAATTCTTATATATATTAATTTATATTTCATATATATTAATGTGTTGTAATTGTACTACTTTTGTAATTTTGGTAATTTTATAATTGTTTTTGGATTTTTTTTTAATTATATGTATGTCAGATTTCTTTTCAGTTAATGGTGGTTTTCTGTTTGTTGAGAAGATGGTTGCTGCGGATAGTTATTAGCTAATTGCTACTGTCCTTTCAGAAACTTCTCTTTCACGCCTACACTGATGGGCCTCCCTGATCAAGACCTCAGTGTTTTTGGGGGTTTTATTTCATTTTATTCATTGATAATCTATTCCTATATTTATTTATATATATACATTAGTTTTTGTATTTTACTTAGTTATCCGTGAAGACCTTTTAGAGACAAAAGGAAGATTTGAAAGTAACAGAGATAAAATAGGTAGGGAAAAGTACCCCAAAACGGGATAGCTTATCTATTCTTCGCTTTATTTCTTATTGTGTACAAGGTATATTCCAAAGCTAGACGTCATTTAAAAGTATACACCTTTTCATCAACTTAAAATACCTTTGTCACATTTGTTCAATAATATTTATGTGAAAAATACTGGTTTCACAATGTCTTACACGATCCCGTTTTACCCTACCAAGGGTGGGTAAAAAGGGATAGGGATTTTTATGTTACTAGGTTTTTGCTGATTTTACTTTTGATTTAGTTTTTAGAACAAAAATAGGCTACATTTTATAGGAAGAAACTTTTTAATTGTAAATTTGAAAAATTACATAACACATAAATCGCATAAAAATGTGTCGTCTTCTTCTTCTGCTCTGGAACAGGCTTCGTGGGCCCATCCATGGCAGCTCGAGCATTGTATCCAGCCTTCCCCACATTTCGATTCAAGATACAGAGCGTTGCAGAAAATACATGCTTCATCTTTTTCAGCTTTATCTTCTGAAGACGACGTCCAACCTTGGCTAACTGATGATTTTTCTTTAGGTTTTCTTACGTCCATTTTCTTTATTTTTGCAAATGATGATTGTGGGCTTTTTTCAGGTTCAGAGTAACATTTTTTAAACTTTATCTGCCTGCTTTGCATCTCCACTTGGTTTTCTTTTACGCCTCGTTTGTTTTCTCTTCGGAACGTTCAAGAGACTTGTTTTGGCAGCCCTTTTTTTCAGCTTTTAAGTTCATTCTCGTTCTTTTTTTTACGCTCTTCTTCTTCCAACACAAGTTTATATGGGGTTCCTGTTATAATTGCTGTTTTTCCTCTTCTCCTATCATGTTTATTTTGAGGTCTTGGTACAATCACTCGTGGTGGAGGTAAAATTTCTTTGGGTGATATAGAAAATGGCAGTGAAGGATGATAGTATAGCCCAAGTCCTTTGTTTCCTGTTGAAGTGGACGGTTGGATAAGGCCTGCGTTTGTGCTAGTGTTATCGGTGCCCCCATCACTAGTTGATTCATTCAATACTGTCTCTAGTGGTTGTGATGACTGCAAATTCTTAGATGCTATGACTGAACTTGAAGGTCCTTAGGATCTGGCCTCGTTTTGTTCCAGATTTAATGGTTGTTGGGACGTCCTGTTCTGAGCATCCGGCAACAGGTGATCTGTTGGAAGAGAAGGAGCGAAGAGATATTCAGGAAAGACATCTGGGTTATATGGAAAAATGCCTGTTTTCCTGAACCCATTCACAGCATTTTGGACAAGAGCTGCTCCTTGAAATTCTGCATTGAACATCTTTCCTACTTCGTAGATAGTAATCCCTCTGCCAGGATGGTTGAACATCCACTTGCGAAATTCTTGCTCGTAGAAAGTGCTCAATGGAGACATAACTGTAACATCTAATGGCTGAAGCCGTTGAGTAGTGTGGGGAGGGAAAGTCAGCATGATAAAAAAAATTTTCTCTTGCCAGATTTATTAGTTCGATACTTTTAGTGTGGCTGCAGTGACCATCAAGCAAAAGCAGTACAGGTCTTTCATGGGAAGGATTTGCTATCTGAACGAATTTCTTGAACCACACAATGAATGATTCCTTGTTTATCCAGCCTGTCTTGTTGTATGCCGCAAAAGAGCCTAATGGAGTATCATCCATTAGCCTTCGGTTTTCCCTTTGCCTGGGGAAGACAAACATGGGAGGAAGATAATTCCCTGCAGCACTTACACAGGTTTCTACTGTGGCCAAGACTCCTCGCTCACCTGATGTCAAACTTCCCACTTGATTTTTTCCTTGCAATGCAAGAACTTTAGAAGGTTTGTTAGGAACTGTGAGAATCCCAGTCTCATCAACATTGTAAATGTCATTGGGAGCAAACTTATACTTTTCATAGAGAGAGGCCAATAGGTCATAAAACTTTTTCACGGCAACGCGATTGAAACCTTTTGCTCTAGCTATCGATGTAGCTTCAGGGTTTCTCAGACTAAGGTTTTATTTCTTGCACGAAAATTGTACAACCAGTGCTTACCCGCCATTTTTTTAACGGCGTTAAAACAGTGCTGAATATTGTTAATTTCAGCTAACTCAAAAGCTAGGATTCTCAAGTCTGTTAGTGTAATCCCAAAGAGCCTTTCTTCTAATATCAGTACATGTTGAGCTAGTTCCTGATCTGCAGTAAGGACGTTTTCAAACCTGCCCAGCTTTTTTACAGCAGCCACTTCTGGTGTCAAAGCATTTAAGCGAGCTTTTTTCACTTTTCTCTCCAGTGTAGATTTGGGGACATTAAATGAATGGGCAGCTTTCAAAAAACCCATCCTCCCTTCTAAAACTTCTCGAACAGCCTCTGCCATGCTCTGCTAGCCCGAGCTATTTCTAGATTAATTTCGCTGTTAATTGCGAGGCATCTTGTATTCTGAAACCAAAATAAATTATTAACCTTTAAAAAATTGCCACAGAAAATATAGTCATAGTTTAGTTGTGATTAGCTTATGTTTTTATAATATTATAGTGCGCACAACGTGTGGTTTTCTGGTTTATCTTTATATAAGCCGCCCCCCTAAAAAATATTTTTAAATAAACTCAACTTTTTTGAATTTAAAACTTAAGTTTTTGGTCAAAACATTTTTCTGACTTACAGTTTTAACCTATATCTAAATTTTGTACATAACTCAGGCGAATTATTTGTACCCCAGAAGTAAAGTAAATTACTTCATTTCGAAAATATAATTATTTAAAATTAAAATAAATTGTTGTAATTGATTATACATATTTTAATTCATTACTTATTTCAATTAAAATAACTTAAACACGTTGCCAAAACATTAATGGAAATGGTCGTGGTAAAACGGGAAACATCAAAATTGTATCCCGTTTAGGGCACCCCAAAAGTGTCCCGTTTTGCCCGACCGTGATGCTTTTGACAACATAAATGGCTGACCCTGAACCGTCACTCACTAGCAATATTTAAATACATGAAATTGTTGTTAAAAGAGCTATGAACAAAACACAATACTTACCGGAATTGTTCCGAAGGTCGGAGAAGCACAAGGATAGTTCTTCTGCAGTCGAAAAAAGTAAAAAAAGTAAGTAAAAATCTCACTTTAAAACTATGAAAAAATATTTCTTTGCGAAACACGTGGCTAGCGTTGAGAGATCAACTGAGAATGTTGTCATGGCGGTCGGGAACCAGTTTAGCCTTTCTCCCGCGAGGTAGCACCACCAGTCAAGATCCGAGGCTCAATACCCCGTTTTGCCCGTCTATCCCGTTTTGGAGAACTCTCCCCTATAAAAAAATATACATTCATAGCTAGATTTTATAAAGTATTAAATATACGTTTCATTTTTGAAAACTAATAGTGTTTGAATTTTTCTTTAAATTAGTCATGCTATTTAATTAATTAGCACTTTGATTTATGTTACACACTTATGTTTAAAGAAGAAATAATTAAAAAAAATAATACTTATGAATAATTACAAAGTCATAAATATATAAATTCTTAAAGGATATATAAATTTGCTCGTTACGAAAATGACAAATGTGAAGCTTAATTATCAAAACAGAAATATTATGTTTCCTAATCCGCAGACGAATACATAAATATTAGAAACGCTGTTAATTTTAGTTTTTAACTGCACATTAACGCTTAAAATATTTTGCCATAAAAAACTTCATTAGCATTTTTCGATTTGGAGAATTAACTTTTTTGGATTTTTGATCATGTTTAATGCAATGAGGATTCTAAACTACATTTTATTACAGTCATTAGCAATTAAGTTTCAAAAACTTGTGTTTTCTGCATTTCCCGAGGCTTAATAATTAGAAGCATCGAAGTCTCTTGCGGTGAACACCTCATTCCACTAATGATTCATTAAATATATATAAATAGTTTAATGAAACGTTTCATTACAGACCTCACTAAAAAGCGTCTGCAGTTTTTGATGTAAAAAGTGGAAAGATTTTACAAATCATTAAAAATATTTTTACTACTTTTAGACTGACGATTGCATGTTTTCTGTAATCCCCTAATTAAAAATAAGAGTTATTGATTAAATACATAACTTAAAAAGTAACTATTATTTATTTATTTAATTATTATTATTATTATTTGTGTGTGTGTGCTGAAAGGTATTATACTTTTAACACAATACAAAATATACTTTTAATACAATTAGGGGAGAGCATTTCTAAACAAGATACAGTGTGTTTAATATACTACCTAATAATATTTTAATATATTTAAAATATCCCCACCTTTAATAAAACTGTCCATAAACGCAATACGTTTTAATATAAACAGTTTGTAAAATTAATAGATTAATTTATTTGATTTTACTTGGAACGTACTTAAATGTATAGATTAACAGGAAACTCATTGTAGTCATGGATTAAATTTTAAACAGTAGCTGACATATATTATACGATTAACTTCTAAATTTTGTGCATTCTTAATTTAACGCCTGTTATTACAAGAGTTCAGAGATAAAACTGTATTAAAGAATGAAAACGCTACAAAAAATACAGTAATTTTTAAAGCAGGGTGGTCTGGCGAATACGGATTACATAATTTTCTGTTGTTAAGCAGAATAATTACCAGCAGAAAGATCTGTAAATGAAAAATTGTTTTCCAAAAATTTGTCCTGTAAATTATTTTATTTAGCATCTGAATGTGCGGTAACCAAAAAAATTTCGATGTTTTTGCCAGCACATTCTCATGTAAAACTTACCTTTTTTTTTTTTTTTTTTTTTTTTTTTTTTTGTGAAGAAGAGAAAAAAGTATTCATGAACTAAAAAATAAATAAATAAATAAATGATAAAAAGTAAACTCTGAAAAAGTTTAACACTAGAATAAAGAATTTAAGCATATTAAACATTATGTATACAATATATGTGTGTATAAATATAGATCTATATATATATAATAATGTGTGATTTTATCCTTAACTTAGATTTTTTTTCCCTAGTCCACTATCATTTTTATTTTCATTACCAACTTACGTTTCAAGAACCAATAATTAAAAATTGTTAAAAATACTTACAAAGTCATAAATTTAAATTCTTAAAACACATATATTTTTGCTGGTACCGAAATCAAATGACAAATTTGAGGCTTAAGTATCAAAACAGAGATGTTATGGTTTCGATTACGCAGACGAATACATAAGTATTATAAACATAATTTATTTTTTAATGTCACATGAACGTTTGAGAAGTTTGCCATAAAAAACTTCTTTAACATTTTTCGATTTGGAGAATTAACTTCTCACGAATTTTGGTCAGGTTTAATGCTGTGAAGATTCTAAGCTACATTTTATTATATTCATTCGTAATTAAGTTAAAAAAAAAGTGTTTTCGGCCTTTCCCGAAGCTTAATAATTAGGATCGGCAATGTCTCTTGAGGTGAACACCTCATTCCACTAATGAGTCATTAAATATTGATAAATACTTTAACGAATCTTTTCATTATACACCTCATTAAAAAGTGTCAGCAGTTTTTGAAGTAAAATGTTGGAATGTATTACAAATCATTAAAAATACTTTTATTACTTTTAGACAGCAGATTGTATATTTTCTGTGCTTCCATAATAAAAAATAATATAAAGATTTTATAAAAAGATAACTTATAAAGTATCTAGGATTTTTTTTTCATTTTTATGCTAAAATATTACATTTTTAATACATTAGGAAATCATATTTAGGAAAAAAAAAAAACATTTCTAACAAGATACATGGAAACAGTGTGTTTAATGTAGTATCCTAATCATATTTTAATATTTTTAAAATATTCTCACTTTAATAAAACATTCCATAAAAATAGTCTTGGTTGAATATATATATATATATATATATATATATATATGAAATAAATATTAAAATATATTTTTTTAGGTACATACATTGGTATAAATTTTACAATTAATTTTTCTGTAAGAAAATTTAAGATGCTTCTTTATTCTTACTTTCCTTAATTAAATATTTAAAAAATCTGGTGTGTAACAGCCACACGACTTCTATTACCCAGTACTACCATTCAGGCCTTTGCGAGGCCTGAAATTGAGCTATTTATACAGGACGCCTATCAATTTTCCTGAACTAACCAACTATATCATTTGAAAGGACATCTAATAGAGCGACTATATAGCAAGTTTAAAGAAAATCCTTAGAGCCGTTTTTGAGATACGGACTTACGGTCCCACTTCCGGTTTCCGATGTCCCACTTCCGGTTAAACTCAATTATTGACAGTAAAACAATAATTACATACAAAAGCATATTTAGAAGTGAGTTAAAATGGCGAGTTTGAAAAAAATCCGTCCAACCGTTTTTAAAGGAACTCCTTTGCGAGGCCTGAAATTGAGCTATTTATACAGGACCCTGTCAATTTTCCTGAACTAACCAACTATATCATTCGAAAGGACATCTAATAGAGTGTTTATATAGCAAGTTTGAAGAAAATCGTTAGAGCCGTTTTTGAGATACCGACTTACCGTCCCACTTCCGGTTTCCGATGTCCCACTTCCGGTTTTTCAATTTTCACCAAAATTTGGAAATTTCATCTGTACACCAGACGTATTTCAATTCTAAAGTTTCGTAGCTCTATCTTTATTAGTTTCTGAACTACAATAGCCAGAAGATTCTCCACATACATACATACATACACACACACATACATACACACTGATCAATTGTCAAAACCCACTTTTTTGGACTCAGGGGACCTTAAAACGTTTAAATCAGGTGAAAACCCGATATCGAATTTTCAGACCGAATACAATACTTCCATTACCTACGGTAGTAGGGTAATGGAAGTAAAAAATCATATTATGATAAATATTTTTTATAAATACATACTCTAGCAAACCGCATAACGCATTTGTCAAAATACTCCCACTTGGCACGGTTTCCCTCTTGGCTCTCAATGTTGCAGCTCTACACAAAACAAATAATACAGAATAAAATTTGATATTTTATCATTATTATTATTATTATTTGGAGTGGTATGCAATGTGGTCAAATGTAGCGATATTTTTATTTCATATTAATATAGTAACACATTTTTAATATGCACACAAAAATGTATGTCATTCTGCCCCAGTGTTATGGCCTTGACCAAAAATGCATAAAACGATAATAAATAAAACTTAATAGAAATAAAATGCGTAATATAATATATTAAAATGCGTAATATAATATATTAAAATATATTAATATATATAATTTATTCAGAAATATGTATGTTTATTTTTCTTTAAAAAGTGTGCTTGTGCACACGCATACATTAAACTATTTATGGGTGTATGTATGTTAATGGGCGTAATTTTGTATAGTATTATGTATATTTGCGTGTTTTTGGCGACTTTTTTGCGAAAACCATTAGCGTTTAATATGGGAATTGTTAAATTATAATAAATATTTTTAATGTCATTTTAAATTATGTTGAGGGGAAAAAAATAGGAAAGAAGAATTAAATTTGATAATAAGTCTAATTGAAAATATTAGCCGACAGACTTGAGGAGACCAAATAGATATTTAAAAAAAAAAAATGCATTTTTGAAATTTCTTGGCATGTTTTTGGACTTTTTTGGCATACGTACATAAAAATGCATTATTTCTTTAATATTCTTTTTAATCTACATTAAAAGAATGTTGTTTCATCCGTTATAGCTATCCGTGTATAACTATCCGTTGAAATTTCTTTTCAGATAATTTAAATTCTTCCGTCGTATTAAATGAATGCATTCCTGAAAATCTCCCTAATGCGATTTTAATGAAAATAGGATTTCAAAACAGTTTGAATATCAAGTCCGAATACATTGCTTACACCCATTAATAATCTGTTATAAAATATCAAGGATTTTCCCTACACAGATTAAACTATCGATCGCACGTGCCTGCCTAACTCTATAATATGCTGGCATATAATAAGAATAGAATTAACGAAAAAGAATATTTTGACTATAAAAAAAAAAAAAAAAAAAAAAAAAGTAGCATTCTTTAAATCTTTAAATTGAAAATAAAAAAATAAAAAATATATCTCCCTTGTTATTAAACGAGTTATCCTAAGGATAAATTAAATTTTACAAGTTTTTTTTTTTTTTTTTTTTTTTTTTTAATCATTATAAATAAAAGTATACTCTAGAGTATGTATATATATATATATATATATATATATATATATATATATATATATATATATTACACAATTTTTATTTCATACATGTATATATTAACTGAGTTCAAATATTTGATAAACACCAATCGACTATCAACTATAACATTTTTTATTGCGCTAATAATAATGAAACTATTTAATTTTAATTCGTTTTCTATCATTTAGAATTAATAAAAATAAAATCATACTCTACTTAAAAATGCAGATTTAAGTTTAAAATTAAAATAATTTGAGGGTAAATAACATAACATTCCACTATATTCTAAATAAACTGAGCTATGTAAATTGCCCGAGATTTTAACAACTGGATCCTATTCAGTAAAATATTTTTTAAAACATTTTTTTTTTAACTTTAATAGATTCTCACAGATTACAAAAACATTTGTATCGATAAAAAGAAAAAAAGGAAAAATCGAAAGTTTAAAAAAAAAAAAAAAAAAAAAAAAAAAAAAATGTTATTATTATTATTATTATTAGTAGTAGTAGTAGTAGCAGCAGCAGCAGCAGTAATAGTATTCCATTTATTAAATATATAATACATAAAATATTTATTTTAAAATCATCGCTATCCTAACACAAGCGTACACAAAATATTGCCCAGAAAAAGAAACAAAAGTTCTGGTATTCTTAGATAATTTTCATTTTTCTGTAACACTGAGTAATAGTGAATTTGTTAATTTAATTTAATAAGATATCTTTAAATATATATATACAAATGTGACTTAAAAATAAAAGTTTAAGTTTATTCATGTGTGGCTTATAAGGATAATAAAAGGGTAAATATTGATTAAAATATATTTTAGGAAATATATAATAATAAAAATTCCGTAAATATAGGAATCAATTTTATGTTCAGTAAAATACATAAAAATACGAGGGGCTCTGTCCCCTGCTCGCTTCGCTCACCAACCCTAAGGAAGCTTTGCCTCCCCCCGACAGGCTTATCTTATTATCCACTGCGATGCAATACACACCTACACGCTATTTTGTCTCTCACTCAATAGGAATACTGATAGTGCATAACACAAGACAAAAGTAAAAAAATGTTATAGAAATACACATATTCAATGCAAAATTAAAATACATAATTTTTTATACATTTTTTTAAAATAAAATATTATGATAAAAATCACTAAATGTTTTCAGAATACAAATTAATCCGTAATATCTAAAACAATTTTGCGTTACAGCTTTAGTATATTTGACTTTTAAATTTTGTAACTATATGACAGTGAATTTTTTGGTATGATTCCTTGTTAAAAAATAAATTAATAAATAATTTAATAAATCTCGTAATTATTTTTTTTATATCTATACATTTTACTAATGGATTGTTTAGTTAGTTTAGGACAGTATATAATACTCTCTATATATTATGTTCTATAGCTAGGTAAACTTTTTACATATTCGAAAATATCTGAAAAGTAAAAAGTTTATTATTATTATTATTTTAATTTGGAAAAATCTCCTACAGCTTCAATTTTAAATTCTGTCTTACCTACTTCTTAAAATAACGAAAGGATGAAATCTACTCGTTTCTTCATAAGAGTTTTAGATGATGATTTTTTTCTTTCTATAATTAGAAATAGGAAAGGTAAAATAGAAACGTTTACTTCTGTAATGTTAAAAATTATCTGCGTTAAATTAGGAAATACTGTCATTTATAAATGAATTTGAATTTGAATCTAACTTATATTTGTATGCCCTAATATATCCGAAGTATAAAAAAGATAAAAAAATAAAAATAAAAATAGATAAATACATTTTAAAGACAAAAAGAAATGCTGTGAATTAAACAGGCATGACATTATTTCCTTTTCCACATTAAAATAATAATAACATAATAAAAATTATACACAACATAAGAAATTGTCAGTAAAAAAAATTGATTTTTTAAAAGGAGAAGAGAGAAAAAAAAAAAAAAAAAAAAAAAAAAAAAAAGAGATAGCTCTAGAGGTCAAATTGCAAAACTAAGTCACATTTTAAACTGAAAATAATTAATATAGCGCTTTTCTATTATTTATTTGCAGAAGAAAAATTTCTTTGTTACCAAAAGCAACAATAAGTTTATTTTTTTATTTATTTATTTTTATTTTTCACATCATTGTTTACATTTTAATTTTCCTGTGGAAAATGCCGTCAGTACACTAAAACATAATGATTTCAGAATTTTTTTGTAAGATGGCAATATCTTTATTATCTCGACGTTTTAAATTAATAATTCCGTTAATTAATATTATAGAAATGTTTAACTAACTTAAATGTCTTCCTTATAGTATTCCAGCCATGACGGGAAGGACATTGCCTTCCACGAATAGATGTGGCCGAAGTAAAAATAATAATAATAATAATAATAATAATAATAATAATAATAATACCAGCGACAGCGACAGAAACGTTTCTTTAATATATTGAGATAATTTTGGTAATTAAATGAATTCTCATAAATAAAACAGCAATACTGTAAAATGAAAGAATTTAGTATGAGAAATAATTTAAAATGAGATTTATCTGAAATATTAATTTAAATTCAAATATTTATTTAACCTATTTCTATTTAGAATTAATCTATATACAAAATAGTTTAACTAAATTTATGAAAAAAATTAATACTCGACAGTTCTCATATATAACAGTATACTTTAAAAACAATTCAATACAATAAATCTGCAATAGCAAATATTAAAAAAAATAAAATAAATAAATAAATAATCTTGTAAGACATACTTAAAAATATATTTATCAAATAACATTTTTATCTTAGCCTAATATATATATATATATATATATATATATATATATATATATATATATATATATATATATATATATTTACGTTATTTTCATTTTGAGATAATGACCAGCTTTGAATAAAGTTGTTACAAATGTTTATTTTTTTGCCTCTTCTAAACCATACAAAAGTCATGTAAATATGCGTAATTGAATTTATTTGAAGTATTTGACGTCGAATATCATCCATTGTAAACAGAAATGAAATAAACCACATTTGATTATTTTTTTGTCATTATTTTTAACTTAAGTATGGAGAAAGATATATTTCTTTTCATCCAACAATCCAAGTAGGTCAAGTGGTATCCGAGATACAAGGGTAATTTGATTCTAAAAGTAATTTATTTTCTATAATATTTCTGTATCCACATTGTTCATTTTTTATTTATTATTTATTCAATTGAAGTAAATTCAAGGATAATTTTTTTTCCACTTATCTGTTGTTTAATTCACCATTTTTTAAAAATTATAAAGTAAGGGAAATTAATTCACTAGTGACTTTTATTTGTGTATTTGAAACGATAGTAACAATTTCAAATACTTTACATTGATTTTTCATATAGATGATAAGAATTTCTGATACAATTTGTGGTAAAAAGTAACTAATAAAGAAGATAATTATCTTTTAAAAAACATATTTCATATTATTATCTTGTTTTTCCACATTAAAAGAACACATATTAAAAAAAAAAAAAAAAAAAAAAAAAAAAACTTTCAACTTTTTACTCACAGTTATTTTCATATTACAAAATACACTAATATTAGATTAAGAAACTAGTTCTGTTTAAACTAAACAATAATTCTTCACTGTATCATTTTAATTTAATTCTTGGTGTGCTACGTTAAGTATGCATATTACAATGCGATTAAATACTTCAAATTTTTCTTTGTCGAATTTATATAGTATATATACACAATAATAAAAGCAAAAGAGATTTTCATTAAATATAAATTCTCTCAGTAACAATAATAATAATAATAATAATATGCTACTCTTATTATTAAAACTTCACACATAGTACCTCTTAAAGTTTTATTTTATAGTTATTGATATCGATGACTTTGAATAGGCCTGACATAATACGCATGAACCATACAATATTTTTCTTCAAACATCAATGAAAAACATTTTTGCAATATGGTAATTTAAAGTATTTTTCATAAAAGTTATCATTACCTGAAGTTAAAAACAATATTTATTTAAAATAATAATATTTGTTACTGAAACATTTTCTTTTAGAATAATTTCGTTAATTATATTTATTTTTTTTAATTAATTAATGTATTTATCTTTTCACTGCCAGGCTGTGAAGCTGCTTGTAAAACAAACTCTCTCTCTCTCTCTCTCTCTCTCTCCCTCTCTCTCTCTCTCTCTATATATATATATATATATATAGAGAGAGAGAGAGAGAGAGAGAGAGAGAGAGAGAGAGAGAGAGAGATTTGAACCTGAAATTTTAATGCGGATTTTTAAATTTAATTTTCTTAGTGAGCTTGATTGGCATCTGAAGGTTTATCTCTATCATATATTAAAGCCTTGTTACTTATTCTTAGGCATAAGATGCTTAAGGTTATTGGAAATGTGAAGAGTTAATGTATATTGAATATAGTTTTATATTGAATATAATAAACAAAATAAAATAATAATAATAATAATTTTATTATAAATTAAAGAACTAGTGTACAATAAATATTTCATTTTACTTACATGGTGGTTGCACGTGTTTTTAGCCCTTAGAAGGGTAGGTCACGTCCTTTTGAAACTGGTAGTGTTTTCCTTTATAATATTGTGTGTGAACAAGTTCTTATTCTTAAATGTTTAATCTTATTTATTATACCTATGTTCATTAAAAAATAATAATAATTAGATCATGTATGATTTAAATCATAACGAATCTTAAAATGTTTTGCAAATGACTATTTGGTTAACATAAATAAACAAATATTTTACTCTAACCGAATGTGAATTCTGCCTAACTATTTGAGACATAATTTTTGTTCAGCGCAATAGGTATAAAAAAAAAATGGTAATGGCATTTCTTTAAAGAATACGTGAATAGAAGAAATTTCATTCAGAATGGTAAATTTTACAAGATATGTCTATAAAATGAGGAGAAAATATGAAAAATGTAAAACAAATTAAATGACACATGTATTCCATCTATTCGAATGTATGTATGAAATCTTCTCTGAAAAGAATATTGAGATTTGTTTTTATAGAATGAAAACAACTTTATCTGATAAACGGCGTGCGTATGTCTCTTCAAATCTTTGAAAATGCATCATGTTTGATACAAATATATATATATGTGTGTGTGTGTGTGTATGCATAATCATTGATATTTTTTTACAAAAATTATTTTTATAAACGGGAAATCTTAAAAATGGGACTCTTTAATATTAAAAAAAAATAATTCCAATTATAATAAATTTTGATATTCTTAACAAAAAAAAAAAAAAAAAAAAAAAAAAAAAACCTAATAATCCTTCGTAATAAACTAAATTCTGCTTTTTTTTTTTTTTTTTTTTTTTTTAAGAAAACAAAAGAAAGAAAAGATAATTAATAATAATTAGTATCGAAAAATTTGAAGAAAACCTTTTTTAGACAAAAATGCATAATTTATTTTAATTTTTAATTGTTGCCAAAAAAGTTTACCAGTTATTTTTAATTTATTTGAAAAGAAAAGAAATCCACGCGTAAATATTAAAATTGATATAAAACTTTGTGAAAAACTAAACTTGCAGGGGAAAATTAACGTCATTATAGCACTAAAGTTTTTTTTTTTTTTCTTCTTTTTTTTTTAATGCAAAGGTATAATTTTGTTGCATATCCTTCGCATTAAGTAAATTTTGCATTGTTTCCCATACGATTATTTATTATTATTATTTTTTATCTTGTAATAGTTCTGCCACTTTTCATGATACGATGCTTAAATATCGTTCATTTCATTATTAATCTATGGAGTTCTTTCAATGATTTAAATTTCTTTTAGTAAATTCGTGAAAATATTACATTGTTCTTGAAAATTAATTCCCGTATGAATATATATTTTTTTCTTTTTTAAGAAATAAAAATTCTCCTGACTTTTTAAAGCATTTTCTAAATCTATAACATACATATATATCTAAGATAAATTTTTAATACATTAAAGACAAAACTAACTTCTTGGGAAACTATTCTGAAAATATTAATTAGGTATATATAATTCGATTCAAATTTTTCCTTAGAATCCTGTAAACTGTAATCCCGCAACTTACAGGAGCTATTAATTAAAAGTTTTCTTCATCTCAAAAAAGATAAAAACGCCTATAGTATTACAGTTATTCAGCTGAGATGTGAATTTTTTGCTATTAATATTATACTCGTGAGTTTTTATGTTTGTTATGTAGGCTAAAAAAAAAAAAAAGTTTTTAACCCAAACAAAACCGTATTCTTGAGCTTAGTTTGAAATTGTGAGTTTTTGCAAGAATTTTCAGGAAATTAACCAAGCCTATAATTTTGTTCAAGATTCTCTATATTGTTATTTAAACTCTTTTGTTTGTATTTTAAAAGCGATTATTTTAGAAAATGTATATATAAAACTTAAATTAAATTAATAACTTTGTAAATATAAAATGTACTTAAACTTGAACTATACGCTTTTTAGCAAAATTTACTTGAAGATTAATTTTTATTTAGAGTAAGAATATCTTGAGATAACTTAACTGCATTATTTTGTGTATTTTCATTTTTAAAAAATCTATTATATTAAAACACAAAGCCTTTTTTGTAAGACCAAAATCGTACGATATGAGCATGCGCGAGAAAATTTTGAACCAATTCGGAAGGGAATCGTCCTTTCTCTTTACGCAGTGCATTACGAATACCGATGATAAAGATTGAGCAGACAACATTAATACTTATTTCATTTGTCTGTGGCAGACGCTAATTAAAACTCAATCATAAAAATAATTCACATGATTAATTCATTGATTCATACTTCCCAAGGAAGTATATTAAAAACAAAGCAATTCGCGAATAGTTATTGGTTACATTTATTTATGATCGGTTATCATCGTTTGCTTCACAGAGTGAGAAATAGTTTTTACGACGAAAATTCATTTACGCAGGATGTGGCGCCATCTGTATTTTTTTCCATTTGTTAAAAGAAAAAAAAGAAAAAAAATCTTTTAAAATTAACAGAGTTTACTGTTCTTTAAAAGTAAAATTTTATCAGTTGAAAACTTTGTTTAGAAAAGATGGAGATAGATATTTTAAATGAAAGGAGGTTTTTTATTTTATTTTATTTATTTATTTTTACTCTAATTATTATAATCTCTGATATTTCATTTTGATACCATATTACAGTAAAAAATAATTTTAAAAGAATAACGTTGAAATATTGATATATTATTCGAGTAAAAATGTATATTGTATAGTTTTTTATTATTAAAAATTGAATGAGCAAATTAATTTGCTAAAGTATTAAATTCATTCTTATTTATCCATTTATTTTTAACAGTATACTTTTGTTGAAATATACTATTTTGATAGAATAAAGTATTATAATACTAAAAACAAATTTTAACTGTATTCCGATTTGCAGTTTATTTTTAGAATACAATGAATTAATATTTTGGATTATATCCAAGTGGTTTTACAAATATGAGAAGGAAAAATCAGAATCAAAACTATTATTTTACACTTAAAATGCACTTATTGTCATGGCAAACCTTGGGATTTTATTTTTAATATATGAAGTATACTTAAATTTTGTATATTGAAATTTCATGAAATTTATCCCTCCTCCCTCCAACCAAAAGATAATTGGTTAAAGCAAGGGGTTTTAAATCGGTTAAGAAGAGCAATGCGAAACATTCAAACAAGGGTGTTAACTTTATGCCGTGAAAAGATTTTAGTTGCACATCATTCGTCAAATTTTGACGGGTATTAACTAGTTTAATTTTATTATGTTCTCCAATTCTTTAAATTACAGGATTAAAAATGTGAGAAATGTATTTGTCCTTCATTAAGTAAAAATTTAACAAATGTGTAAAACAGTTAATTATATTTCTTTTAAATTTATGCATAGAATGTATGTTAAAGATTTATTCAATTGCTATGAAATGAACAAAATATAAACATAAATATTTTATTTTTTTTAACATTTAATTAGGGCCAGATCTTTGAGATACAGAATAATATTTCTCATTTAAAATCAAAACCCACCACATTTTGCAAAAAATTTTAGAATAGAAGAATACAATGGTATTTTTCCTCAATTAAATAGTGAAGTTCTATAAAAAAAAAATTGAGGGTGAGTTTTTGTAATGGAGAATTAAAATTATATGATGCTGAAATGAGAGGAAATGTGTTTTTCTTAAACTGGTGTATTGAAAAACTGAGCATAATACCAAAAATTCGGATAAATATATAAAGAAGATGGCAGTGATGAAAATACTACATTAATCTATGTTTCCCTTTTTAATACTAATCCTTTTCTGCATATTTGCATGAAGATACTACCAAAATATTATTGTACCGTATCTAAGACTTTCTTCCCTTTCCTCATTAATCAAAGTATTGTTCTACATTGTTGTGCACGTGAATGGAGAGCTCAAAGTTCCGCCTGAAAGTTTAGCAACATTTATTTTGTCACTAATTGTAAGTTCACAATTATTTCAAAGTTATTCTATATAGAATTCTTCATTAAGAGTCCCCAGTAGTCAGGTACCTTCCTTTCTCCTTCCCCATGTAATCCAATGCGATTTTTGCTGCTTTGTATTTTTCAGATATCTCTTTCAAAAATAAAGTTTTTCAAATTCTGTTTTTTGAATTCCACTCTTTAAATATGCCACTTTTTTTCTTACTAAACAATTTTTAAAAAAATACAATTTAAATATTTCTTTTTAAGATGGAAAATTATATCCTTATGTTTGCTTAATGAAATAAAATATTGAAATTTATTTTTTAAAAAAATTGCTCAGTAAGAGAAAAAGTGGCATGTTCAAAGAATGGAATTAAAAAAACAGAATTTGAAAAACTTTATTTTTGAGCGAGATATCCGGAAAATACAAAGCAACAAAAATCCCATTGGATTACATGGGGAAGAGAAAGGAATGTACCTGACTACTAGGGACTCTTAAGCGACGATGAAGAATGTTCATTCACAGTAGCAGCGGACTATGCTTTAGACATTGTTATAGTAAAACTTCAAAAAGAATTTAAATTTAAAACGATATTGCGGTCATTTATTTTGCTATAGTTACAGTTATTGTTTAAACAGTTATTGTTTAACAGTTATTGTTTAAAAATCTTACGTAAATTTATGTTGCGGTGAGTCTTTAACTATGTACTGTTATACGATTATTTTATTCTAATCTTATAAATGTATTGATTGCAAAATGATTATTGCAAATGTGTAGAATTATAAACTATAATAAACTTTTATTTGAAATAATAATTAGATTATATTTTAGATGCAATTTATTAAAAGTAATTTTTTTAAATAAATAAAAAGCCATAATTTAACTGTTTACAAACAAGAACTAAAAAACAAGCGA
Organism: Salticus scenicus; assembly: GCA_963930645.1. NCBI lineage: Eukaryota > Metazoa > Arthropoda > Arachnida > Araneae > Salticidae > Salticus > Salticus scenicus. Next base: position 227,107,365 of record OZ005656.1, on the reverse strand, counting down.
TTAGCATAGATTGTTAACACTTGTAAGCACTCCAATTGTAAAGCCCTCAATTCATACTTTATATTAAATACGTTTTAAATCTTACATGATCACACAACAGCTGAACAGAAAAACAAAGGAATTATTTAACTGAACTCACAACCACACTTAAACATTGTCGGGAAGTGTCCAAAACGAGTAACACAAACGAAAATTCAATTGCAGCGTTTTCCGGTTCTAGCCCTTATTGTTTATGAATATTATTATGTAGGTCTGAAATTCTTAGCGTTAAAAATATTCTATTCTATATGCAATATTTGTTTTGTGTATGAATTAGTGATGTTAATTTCACTGTAAATTGTGCAGTAAAAATTAATTAAATATGACTTTAAAAAAATCCGCTTATATAACTCAATAGTTTTTCAACCATTTTTGTGTTTCTGTACATAAACAAGCTACGCTATTTATATAATTTTAAACAAAGAACGTGTCATATTGAACTTGAATAAAATATATCATTTTGAAAAATAAAATAAAAATAATTACTTAGGTTTAGAGACAGACTGACAGTCCCAGGGACCGAAAGGCAGAGAAATACATTAATTGCAATTGTAATCTTAAACCGTTTTTGAAAGTGTTAAGTGTGGTTACAAACTTTCTCAGCAATTTACATTAATAGCCCTTAATGTATCTGAACACATCTGTGTGTCCTTGTAAATTTTAATGCTAATCATACACTGAGAAAAAAAAAATATATCGCTTTCATGTAGAACGAATCTCTAAGTCCCTAAATTAGAAATATAGATTTCCGAGCTATGAGTATAAGGCACGCCAATAAATCGAGAAATAAAATCTATAACACGCATCTAGAATCTAAATTGTGGCCTACAAAAAATAGCTCCATGTCATCCTCATAATTTATTTAAAATTTTTTTTGTCCCCTTCGAAAGTGAATTTCTGAGACCTCCATTAGATTTCCTGAGCGTTTATAACTATACTTTCGAGGACAAACCTATTTGAAAATATCTCCAAATAAATGTAAATACAAGAGGCGGGTTTCAGCATCTATAATCTTGGTTTATGATCCAATTCTAGAAAATCAAGCGAGAATTTCTCGTAATACAAGATTCAGAATATTCAGAATATTGTTTAACCATCTAGAAATGTGTAGACTAGAAATTCTCGACCATTTCGTCTATTCAGTTTATTAGCGTGCCTTATGCGCATAGCTGGGAAATCTATATTTCTAGTTTATAGATTTAGAAAATGACCATTTATTCATTCTAGATGAAGGCGGTATATTTTTTTCCTGTGTACCATATTATATATATATATATATATATATATATATATATATATATGAGTGATAAATGTCATTTTTTTATGATTTGAGCAATGTGAAGTCATTAAAATATGGTTTATAGAACTAGCTCTCTTAGAACGCAATATATTCTGGTGTCCCTGTATAAAATTGTTGTCACTTTTTAAACCTAAAGAACAAGCTGGATTTGGAAGTAATTTTAGTTCCATCGACCATATTCATACAGTTAGAGAAATTATTGTAAGAAATAACGAATATGATCTCCCTCTTTGTGTGGCTATTGTGGACAATGGTAAGAGCTTTTAACTCCGTATTATCTCAGTTATATGTATGCATCACGGATAACTAATATTAATTAAGGATGTATTCAGCTTATTAGTAAAAATTATAAAGGAGCAACAGCCAAATTAAAACTCCCCAATACAAGTAATCAATTCAAATTCAGAAAGAGTTTAAGACAAAGTGACACAATTTCACCTAAACAGTTCAATAAAGTATTGCAAGATTTTTTTAAGAAACTAAATTGCTAATATTAAGGCATAAATATTGATAGAAAATTTAGCATTTTAGATGGCATTGTACACCTTGCATCGTCAATTGAGGATTTGCAAGATATGCTTCAAGAATTAAACAAAGAAATTACGTTTGTTGGATTGCAACTAAACCTCAGCAAGACAAAAGTTTTTTTTTTTTTTTTTTTTTTTTTTTTTTTTTCGCACTGAAGGTCACTGTTGATATGGAAGAAATAGAAAATATATGCTTATTTAAGTTATGCATATTTAAGACAAGTCATTACGATGAACAAGACCACCCTATAGGAAATTAACAACCGTGATAAACGTCCATGGAACATTCGCAACTATTAGCGCTGTATTTAGAATGGACCTACCAAGTGTTAGAAATTTATTTAAGAAATTATCTATTTGTTACATATTTAAGGAAGAGAAATAAAACAAAAAATGCATAATAGAAAAATTATTTTTAAATAATGTAAATATGCGTGTTAGAAATTTAACGAAGACATCGTAAATAAAATATTCCAAGATAGAAATATTTTTCAAATGCTATTTAAAAAATAAATTGATCATGGGGATCAAAAAGTTTGTTTTACAGATTTATACTGTATTTTTAATTACGTAAATCTATGTATAGAAAATACAATTTAAAATTTTATATGTGTACTTATCATATATACTTTCCAATTTTAAGTAAACTTTTTAAAAGTTATATCACATACTTTTTTTTTTTTTTTCTAAATAATAGCTTTTGATTTCCATAATCAAATTAATTCTAAAGTAACATTAACAACAACAAAAAAAAAAAAAATCTATAATTGTATTATTATTATTATTTTTATTTTTATTATTTTCAATATGTTATAATGTTAAGTTATTATTAAAAAAGTACCAGCAACACACATTAAATAATTAAAAAAAATAATAATAATGAAATTATAATGAAGAGAAATCAAGCAAAATAAAGCAATGTGTAATTAAATGCATATGAGATGAAATTATTTGTAATGCAATACAACAAGGAAATACTGTTATCAGATGAGAGCAAACAGATTAAAATTAATCCCAACGAAAAAAAAAAAAAAAAAAAAAGAAAGAAAGAAAGAAACAAGTGATTAAAATAATAATAATAATAAATAAAAATAGCTCTGAAAATTTGAAAACAACCAAAGAAAAACCAATTAATTCTGAAAACTAATCCCCATATCATGTACAGATATAATTAAGCCAAAAGGAAACATACATTAAAGCGAAAGAGAGATATATATGAGATCCTTTTATTACTTTAGAACAATATAATAATGTTTTACTCCGGAAAATGTATCTATTAATAATATAACTTTTTTTATACTATTCTCGAGTATATCTACTAATTAGTGACGACATTCAGATCCTCTTGGATTAAAATATATTCTCATCGGAATATCTCGCAAATTGTCTAATTAACATACAAAATTAGAATATTAATAGCCTCATTTTAACATTTCTGTGGGGATTGCTGATGTTGTTTATTAAAACATATTTAATTTCATTTAAAAGCAGCATACATAGCTTTAATTATTTATTGAATGAATAGTTTTATTTAAACGAGATTTTGATGAACATTTTAATTAGTTAGGTGGCATAGCATTAAAATTTTCGGATGAAATGAGATGCAATATCAAGAAAATTGTTATTAACAATATGAAAAAAAAAATGCATTGTCGCCAGAAAAATTTTATAGGATTATGTAAAGTATTTCTTAAAAAACAGTGTAAATATTTTTTTTAATAGATTTTGAGATATGTTTTTTTTTTTTTTTTTTTTTTTTCATTAAAATTTGTATTTTGCTTAGTTTTTATTAAAAAAAGTTCTTTTTTTTTTATATTTCTTTCAATATATATTAGAGTGAATGTCTGCATAGCTATCTATTGAAATACTTTTCGGAAAATTTCAGATTCTATATTATAATAAATAACTTTTTTCACCAGACTTTTCATAGTACGAATACAATGATATTAGGATTTAAAAATGTTTTGGCTATCGAATCAGAATACATTGTGTACATGCGTAAATGACTCGTTTTAAAATGTCAAGAAGTTTTGTTGCTAGAGCTTAATATACATATCTTGCTCTACATGTCTTCATCTGTAAAGTGCTGACAGATAATAAAATTTCAGTAATATAATAATACTGTTTTACTTTGAAAATATATTATTTATTTATTTGAAAACTATATTTTTTGTAACTACTTACGTGACCAGAAAAACTTATGAGGCGTGTTTCCCTTTGCCACCGTTCACTCTCTACTCTGAAACGTGTCCTAGGAAAACACTGTCGATCCTAGGAAATCCTAGGAAAATACTGTCGAGATCACCTTCAAGGTTATTTTGTTGCATTGTTAAACGGTATTAGTAGTTTCACTGGTTGCAGTGCAATGCAAAGGCTCTTTCTTCGGAGAAACGTATATATACGCCCGGGGCAGTTAAAGTGTTAATAATAAACGTGTTAAATATGGATTTCTCCATGGATTTCACAAAATATTTTTAATAGGTTTGGTTAGAAAAAGGGGAGAACGTGGTTAAAGGTTTCTTCAGATGACGAATTGATTTACTTAAATTCGTCTTGAAGACCATTACCATGCGCTGATAAATCATGCACCGCTTGGGGCAAAATATTTCAGAAATCTCCTTCTGTAGAAAACTACTCCAAACATTTTAATAATAATAATAATAATAATAATAATAATAATAATGTTTGAGTACATGATTATGCATCGTTACCGAACTCTCCGAATTGAAAAAAAAAAAAAAAAAAATGTCAAACACTTGCTTTTAATGAATATTGCTCGAAAAATTTTAATAAAATATTATGATTTTTTAAATATGTCCGAGTTTTAATTAACTTCCGTTGTTTAAAAATATCTTTCGTTGGAAACTCATGCACCAGCAGAATACTATATGGCAGAAATCTGGTTTTCTAAGAACATGCTTTAACGATGTTTAGAAAATAACTGATAAATATATATATATATATATATGTATATCTTTTTTTTAAATCAATATTGCCCTTTTGGAGGGAAAATACTTAATAACTTTTTTTCTGTTGTTGTTTTTGTCTGAGAAAATATTGTATACATATTTAAGCGACTTTTAATTTTATTTATTTATTTTTCGTCACAATTAAAAAGTTATCAAAAATAGATATTATAATATTTTTCATCGAAAGTTATTAAAATAAAATCACATTATTATCTGAAATATAATCGCACGATTCTATAAACTGTATTCAATAAATAAGTATTTCCATAAAAAAAAATTCCATGTTGTATTAATTTGTTTTATCTGCAAATGGTTTGTGTAACGTTTCTGAGATAAACACATCATCCCGGCACTTATTACGCTGTATTTTAAAAAATATAAACTATGTAATTTCTAGTCATTTAAAGAAAATATAATAATAATAATAATAATAATAATGCATTTTCTCGAGATTCATTTAAACCAATTTAGATTTCTTTAATTAGACATCAAATATTGTGAGGTTACAAGGCGATTTCTTAGGAAAATCGCAAAACAGGGGTTGCGAGATTAACCAGGCGAGTCTATGGTTGTTAATCTGCTTAGTAAAACACCCTCGTAGTTGCATGTTATAAAGGACGGTTTTGGACTATATACTATATTAAAATATATCAGTTTCGGAGTAGATTTCCTGAAAACGAGGTTGAATAAACAGTTCAAATTATTTAACGTATAAAAGAAATTTAGAATCGTGCAAGGGGTTAAGCTATATGGGGTTAAGCTATATAGCCTTGGTCAACGGTGGTTCATATTATATCAAGCTTGAGTTCTGATTTTATGAGCAGTGCAATGCGATAGCTGTAGTTTGTGGGGTTTTCTTTTCGTAAGAGTTCTTGGAGTAAAAGCATTTGAAGGTTGTATTTATATTGCGGATGAAGTTCATATTGTGGAGCTTTACCAAGCTTGACGCTCACCCAGCATGGGAAAGCTCTTGCATGCCCAACATTTTTTTTTTTTTAGATGTATATATGCACTGATGGAAAGAAAAAATCCCAACACCAAGAAATAATTACTGTACAGTAATGAAATTTCAGCAATACATTTGTCTAGGTAACATATTTAATTGATTCAAGTTTCTAGATCACAGGTAGAGCCATTGGCGAGAAGAGCCATTTCAAATGTGAAATGTTGGTACATTAGTAACCGGTGTAACCGCCAGAATTTTGAATGCAAGCATGCAAATGTGCATGCATTGAAAGTCGGGTGTCGGATATCAGTTTGTTGGATGGAGTTCCATGCCTGTTGCACTTGGGCGGTCAATGCAGGGACGGTTAATGCTGGTTGTGGATGACGCTGGAGTTGTCGTCCAATGATGTCCCATACGTGCTCAATTGGGGAAAGATCTGGTGATCTAGCAGGCCAAGGCAACATGTCGACACTCTGTAGAGCATGTTGGGTTACAACAGCGGTATGAGGGCGAGTGTTATCCTGTTGGAAAACACCCCCTTGAATGCTGTTCATGAATGGCAGCACAACAGGTTGTATCACTAGACTGACGTACAAATTTGCAGTCAGGGTGCGTGGGATAACCACGAGAGTGCTCCTGCTGTCATACGAAATTGCTCCCCAAACCATAACTCCAGGAGTAGGCCCTGTGTGTCTAGGCCGCAGAC